>PVKE010000153.1:0-77908 GCA_004027555.1 Craseonycteris thonglongyai | reverse complement strand
TTACTCTTTAGTTTGTTTTCAAATTCTGAGGATTGTACATTCTGTGGTTTCATTTATTTTTTTATTTCTGAAGATTAATTGGTATCAGTCAGAGGTAGAATGAAATACTAGTTTAAAAGAATTTGTAACATATTTACTCTTGAACACAAGCTTGTATTATTTAATAATAATTTAGTAAGATGGGTAGTTAAAAGATAATATACAAGTTCATTGCATTTCAATGTACTACCAACAAAGTTTTAGAAAAGATGCCATTTACAATAGCAACAAAAATATAGTTCCTGGCAATGAACCTTATATAAGATGTACAAGACATTTATGCAAAAACTATAACTGCATTATAAGACATTTAAAAAAGTTAAATACCATGTTCATGCAGGACAACTTAATATTGCAAATGTCATTTTGTCCTAAGTTCATCTGTAGATTCAATAAAGCTCAAATGAAAATTTCAATAGATAGTTTTGGGGAACTTGACAAACTCATTCTAAAATAAAAGAGTGCAAACCTGAGAAGAGCCAAGACATCCCTGGAAAATAACTTTTTCTTTAGATACCAAGACTTATAAGCCATCTTAATTTCTATAGGCTTATACAAAAATACAGTATACAAAATGCAGTGTATAAAAATTCAAAGGAACAGATTGCCCAATAAGAGACTCACATGTATGTGGAAACACATATACTATGAAAAATGACAGAGAGCATTGAAGATCCCTGATTTATACCCCATGCAAATCTATTCCAGATGGATTAAGACCTTACATGGGAAAACCACATATAGAAGAAAATATAGCAGATGTCTTTCTGATTGCAGGG
Organism: Craseonycteris thonglongyai; assembly: GCA_004027555.1. Classification (NCBI taxonomy): domain Eukaryota; kingdom Metazoa; phylum Chordata; class Mammalia; order Chiroptera; family Craseonycteridae; genus Craseonycteris; species Craseonycteris thonglongyai. The sequence continues at coordinate 77,090 of PVKE010000153.1, read as the reverse complement.
AGGAAACTATTTCTAAAATTCTGAATTTTTATTTTTCAAAAGTGACTAAAAGAACAAGCTACAAACTTGGAAAAGATTTTTACCATGCATATAACTTTCAAAGGATTAGTATGAGGACATATAAAGAATTCATATGAATCACTAAGAAAATTATCTCACCTTGTCCTCAGGGCCTCTAGAATAAAGTGCCAGGGGGCTTAAACAATTTGACAGAACTGTGGGAATCCTAACTTTGATCTCATTTTCCCCACACCTGTGAATGTATCCAAATAGAACCTCCTCCTAGAAAGAAAAGGGTGATGCACAACAAAAACACTGAAAACTTCCCAATGTTCAGTAGCAGGTAACAAGTCAAGAGGAATACAGGACATCCACTCAGTGAAATAATATAGAGTCTTACATTATAATTATGAATAACATATACATGATATTAAACAGAGCACAACTCAAATTTATATTGAGGCTGTATAAAAATTATGGGCAGGAATGTAGAAAAAGGAGAATTTGATTTGTCATGTTGGGAGGAAATTGTTAGGTTTTGTTTTGTTTTTTTTTAATGTCATGTGATACAGTTTGTGAAATACAAAAATAAGGAATAGATAACTCAGTAGAAATATAGGTAGAAGCCAAACAACCCAAAAGTAAAATTAAAAAGTATTTCCAGACGGGAAAACATTAGTGCCTAAAAGCATCAGGAAAAATATCCGATCTCATTATTAAGCAGGAAAATGCAAATTAAAACTCACAATGAGCCAGCTTTTTATACCCAACAGTTAGCAAAAATCATAGCCTAGAAGATAATATCAAGTATTTGATGAATGTGTCACTAAGTGGAGATATTTATATCCTGCTGTTGGAGTATAGACTGTTTTCACCACCTTTGAAAGTGATTTGGCATTACCAAGTAAAATTCAATGTATATATTTCCTAAGTCCTAGCAGTGTTTACCTTAGAGAAACTTTCACGTGCATGCATATACTTTCATATACAAGGGCTATCCAGAAAACGTCCAGCCACAAAGCTGCTGTTTTTCATATTACATGGTTGGATACTTTCTGGACAGCCCTCGTATATCTGTATAAGAATGTTTACAGCAGTATTGTTCTTAATAATAGCAAAACCCAAAAACAACCCAGGTGTGCCATTGGTGTTACAAAGGGTAAATACATTATCGTATAGTCATACACAGGCATTCTAGATTCCTTTGACATTAGGAATTATAATCACATGCATCAGGATCTTAAAACCAGTGTTGAGGCAGGTGGGAAGCAAGTCACAGAAGAATATGGACAGTATGATTTCATTTTCATGAAGTTAAAATTGGAAAATTATATGATTTATGTTTTAGAAATACAAAAATTCATGGAAAATCTATTTTTGAAAGTGTGGGAGTGATAAACAGAATCAGAATAGAAGTAACCTAAGTTGGGAAGACGATGCAATAGCTAAAGGGGCATGCAGTGTATTTCAAAGGATTGGTGATGTTCTCTTTCTTAAATGGATAATGGGGTTTGTTTTAATATTTTAATGTGCTAACATAGTATTCTGTTTTTATAATAAACATGTTATAAACCAATTTGTTAGGTATGTCTTACCTTTTGAAGATCTTTTCAGAAAGTTTTCACCATTTACAAAGTTAGATATCTTTTACTTACAACCTTAATAATTTAACAAGAATTTATCAACTTGGTCCTCACAAAGAATTGTCACACTTTCCTTACCTTGTAGATTTCCCATCAGATATCGCTAACAAGTCTCTGTCGGAGAGCTCTTCCACAGTGCTATGGAAGTCCAAAGGCAGGAGGAGAAGAGCATCCCATCCTACTGCCGAATCCTCTAGTGAGCAGGGAGCTAGTGAAGCTGACATTGACAGTGATAGTGGCTACTGCAGTCCCAAACACAGCAACAACCAGACCACAGCAGGGGCTTTGCGAAATCCTGACTCTACCACCATGAATGTATGTAACGTTGCTTTAATAGTATTCTTGTGTCCTCTGCTAAGGTTTAAGTATCTATTTTCAGTAATAATTCCTGTAGTAATAGGATGGTTACAAACATTTTTTGTATGTTTTATTAATATGAAAATATTTATTTATGGAGAGATAGTATTTTTCTGAGATTGTAATAAGCACGCTTCCCTCTAGACTAGATTATTAAACGTTTTGTAGAATATATGGTGTTAATAACCCTTAAGTGGAAAATAATTGTCTTTTTTGTTTTTATTTTTAGCATGTGGAATCATCTATTTGTGCAGGTACTTATTTTTCTGCATAGTGTTTTTCCTATACTTCCTTTGTCCATGTCAAAGTTTTGCTTTTAAGCATGAAGCTTGCTGATGCTGGGGCGTGGGGAAGATAGTAATCTTCCAAAGAGATTCAAATTAATTTGAAAGTACAATTTTGCTCATAAAATTGAGAAAATGCCAGCCAGAGCTATTCTGCAGATGATACTTGTGTTGTTAACAACTGAAAGTTTCCACTAGTACATTTATAGTCATTGAATTTCAGTACATGAATTTAGGAGGCAGTTTAGGTTTTGTCATCTCTTATACATAAATGATATTTTTAAATCTTATTTGTTATAGGTAGTGTAAATTGGTCCAATGTAACTTGCCAGGCAACTCAGAAAAAACCTTGGATGGAAAAAAATCAGACATTTTCTAGAGGTGGGAGGCAGACTGAACAAAGAAGTAATTCACAGGTAATATGAATTAGGTTGGAGAAATTTGATTAGTGTGAAATTAATTGTAAATGATATAGTGGTTTTGAATGGCAGTGTCTTTAACTTTCATGGTTCTTTGGAGATTTTTCCAGACCATTGAGTATGTCAGTAGTTTCTTTTTGTGGCTGACTACTGTTTCATAGTATAGATGTATTCTGTTCTGTCAATGAAGGACATCTGGGTTATCTCCAGTTTTTGACTGTTATGAATAAAGCTGATATAAATGTTCATGTACAGGGGTGGAGGGGAGTAACATCTCATTTTCATATTTTCTTTATAATGACCTTATTTCTCAAAGTTTTAAACTTTTATGATAAATTGTGCACTGTTAAAATAATTTATTGAGTTGTATGATTTGTACTTTTCTAGAAATATGTTAATAATACATCAATAAAAATAATAAGGCATTTTTCCCCCCCCTCTGGGGTTTACTTAGGTTGGTTTCAGATGCCGAGGACATAGTACTTCCTCAGAAAGAAGACAGAATTTGCAAAAGAGACAAGATAATAAGCAGTTAATCCCCAGTCAGTCTCATAGAGGCAACTCAAATTCTGAGTCTGTATATTTGGAGGTATTTTTCCAAACTCTTTGTATTATAGCAAATGTTCACATTAAGATACTAATTTTCTTACATATGGTAAATACATTTTATGTCTTATTATGTGGCTCTACAGTTAGATTATAAATTACTTAGACATATTGACTCACTTTGTCTTGGTTATATATAGTCTAACATTAACTTCATTAATTTTACTTTTATAAATTTTGTAATGAGTACGGTATTATTTTGAGGTAGCTGTATATTTCACTTAGTATGTGTATTTCACCTAGTATGAAATGTTTTCTGTAATTCTTCTTGTTCAGTCTGTCAGGTTTTTCAGATTTGAATAGTTAAGTCTTATTAATTTGAGCTGCTAGCCAGGAGATTCTTAGAGAAGGAAGAAAAAAGGTTCTTTTACTTTCTCTAATAGGCAGGCAAGTTTATATTCTAATTGCAGTGTTTCTATTGTTTGTTCATGCAACTGCTTCTTGGTGGAAGTCTGTTTATATGTGTGAAGTTAGGTGCTCTGAACGATATATTAAGATGAAGAAACATACTACCCTTAGGGAGGTTGGTGTATACCAGAAGAATGTAGACATGTACAATCCTAAATACTTGCTTGTGTGGTTGGAGTTGAAAGGAGAGACAAGTCCCTTTGGATTTGGGGCAGAGCAGGGATAACATTTGGAATAGATTTTAAAGAATGAGTAGAATTTAATTGTATCAGGACAGTAGAATTCCCAGTTAACTTACTTGAATAACTCATGTTTGTTGTGTTATAGATTGTATAAAATAGGTTGATAAATGGAGATAAGACTGGAAAATGTGCTTGAGCCCAGAGGCTAGAGATGAAAGTTATATTAGATAACTTTAGTAATTGATCTAAAAGACTTGAGAATACATCTCAATTATTCTATTAAGAACAGTACATGTGGCCGATTTATTTGCATTTAACAATATGATTAGTTCTATCCTTACATTTAGGTAAAGATTTAGATACAATTTTCAATGTAAAGGAGGATAATAGGAATTTTTTTTAATTTTAATTTTTTTACTTTTAACTTTATTGACGGGTGTGTGTAGTAATGCAGGACAGGGAATATATTAATGAAATTCATATTAAGCCATCTGTTTAAAATATTTTCCAAATTATCTGAAATGTTATAAAATCCTTTATTAATTTCTTTTCTTTTAGGGTAGAATTTATTAATAATAATTGAATAGGGGATGCAGAAATCCAAAGGGATGGGCATGTGTGAATTTGCCCCCATCCTTGAATAATTATATTAGCTATATTTCAGCATATGAAGACTGACTAAATAGTTTAATATTAGAACTAAAATGTTACTTTTTCATTTGTCTTAAGCATTGTAAAAAGTTTTTCTTAAGAGCTTATTTTTTTGAACTTTGTTTTTACTTAAAATGTGAAACTATTTCAGGATGAAGATGGATTTCTAGAACTAAATGAGAATGGAAATGCTAAAGATGAGAATATTCAGCAGAAACTTTCTTCAAAAGTAGTAAGTGACTCCTTTCAAAGAGATTAGCAAAGTATTTGAACATCCTTTGAACTATGGCTTATGTTGACAAGAAATACTACAGATATGTATAAAGACATAGACAGCATGGTATAGAAGAAACAGTGAACTTAGTACTTTAATATTTCTTTTCAACATAACCAGAACAAAGACGCTGTCCTATGAAAGCCACAGTTTCATTACAGATAAGAAAATATCATTAATTAAATGACATATCCAACATATAGTCTATACTGAAAATTCTCCAGTTGTTGTAAAATTTTGCTTTGGAATTATTTTGTTTTCAGTTCCAGATAAACATCATATATTACATTAAGCTATTTTGTGTTTTTATTATTTCCCAGTCTAGAATGGTCTCACTCTCACCTCTGTTCTTTATGACATTGACTCCTTTGAAGAGTCTAGTCCATTTAAACCATAGAACATCCCACATTCTGGATTATCTTTCCAATGGTTAGACTTTTCATGGGGTCACTGACAAATGTTTTTCTCTGGTTATCATAGTTGGATGACTTACCTGAAAACTCACCAATCAATATAGTTCAGACTCCGATTCCTATTACCACCTCAGTTCCTAAACGGGCAAAAAGTCAGAAGAAGAAAGCTTTAGCAGCGGCTCTTGCCACAGCTCAAGAATATTCAGAAATAAGTATGGAACAAAAAAAATTACAGGTATATACAATTTTGTGAACAAATGTAATAATTTATTTGGTAGGTTTGAGGGATCCATAGAGGGAGTGACAAATCTAATCATAATAAATTGCCACTCTTTCATACTAAAACAAAAAGTAAATGTTTCCTTATTTACCTTGTAGGAAGCTTTATCAAAGGCATCTGGAAAAAAGAATAAAACACCTGTGCAGCTAGATTTGGGGGACATGTTAGCAGCTCTGGAAAAACAACAACAAGCGATGAAAGCACGGCAAATAACTAATACCAGACCTCTGTCATATACAGGTGATATCGTCAGTCTGAGCAATTTGCTATTTGTCTTTGGTAATACATTTTGGATATTGTTAGTCTAAACTAAATAAATCTTAAAAATCCAGAATCTACTCACCAGCTCCTCTGCTGCTACCTTAGTAGCTCCCATCATTGTACCATAGTTCAGTAGCCTCCTAACTATTAACCTACCTTTCCTTCCCCCAACCCCAGTCTGTTTTACTAGGAGTGATCTTTTAAAATTGAAGTTGGATTACATCACTCCACTGCTCAGAACCCTGCAGGAACTTTTCATCTTACTTGGAGTAAAGCCAGAGCCCTGCTAAGCCCATATGTCACCTGATCCTGTTCCTTTTTACCCTCATCACCATTGTCTCCTAGCATGCACTGTTCTAGCCAGTCTTTGCCCCCTTGCTGTTCCACAGACTCACCCAGCATGCCCTTTGCTTAGTGTATTTGTGCTTGCTATTTCATTTTCCTGAAACTCTTTCCTCGGATACCAATATAGTTTATTCCCTCAGGTTCTTCAGGTCTCTGTTTAAATGTCAGTTGATACATATTTTGAACCAACCAAATTTTTTTCCTCAAAGGGGTGAAATAAGAATCACAACTAATTTGGCTCTATACCTATTAAATTATATAATTTAAGACCAAATGGGAAACATCAGTTTTGATGAAACTCTGTGTATGTGTAAGAGAGAGATAGACTGACAGAAAGAAAGACAGGCAGGCAATGATCTGGCTTTCTACTGAAACAGTAATTTATATTTAAGCAAACCCTGTCAAATTTAGAGTTCAGTAGCTCTGAAGTAGTCCCTCATTTCTTTTCTTTTAGAGGATAAGGAATAAAAAAAGGAGGGGAGATAAAGGCACCAACCAAAAATCACTGATATTGAAAGGAAAATTTGAATTTTCTTTAAAGGGTCTATTGTTTTTAGACAAAATGTTAAATAACTATATAGCTTTAATCTTATATACAAAATGTTTAAATCTGTAGTTAGTAATTCTTTCAGTTTGAAATGTAGCTTTGAGTACCTCTTAGTAAAAATAATATTGAATCATGCTCACTTAGGCAGCACATTACTAAAAAATAATATTGAATGCATACTAAGCTTTAGAGTTGCATGTTGAGATGGGGAGAGTCTTCACTAAGAGTAAAGGACCAACCAATGTCACCCCATTAAAATTAACAATAAAATAAAAAAAAGAGTAAAGGACTATAGAGAATGTAACTGAGAGCAGTGCACTGGGGAAAGTATGACCTAGTGCAGCAGTATCCAACCTTTTGATTTCTCTGGACCTCGCTGGAAGAATTGTCTTGGGCCACATATAAAATACACTAACACTAACAATAGCTGATGAGCTAAAAAAAAAAAAAAAAATCACAAAAAATGTTAGTGTTTTAAGGAAGTTGACAAATTTGTGTTGGGCCACATTCAAAGCCACCCTAGGCCATATGTAGCCCACTGATCGCAGGTTGGACAAGCCTGACCTAGTGGCTACAGGTAGGGACTCGAGTTGAGGTGTCTGGGTTTGAATCCTATTCTTTCCTTGGCTAGTTATTTAGCCATTCTGTGCTTCAGTTTCCTCCCATTAAAATGGAAGTAATGATCTGGGTGGTAATGCAACACAGATGTATTACATAGAATTATAGAATTGTACCCTTGAAACATAAATAATTTTACTAACCAATGTCACCCCAAGAAATTTTATAATAAAATATAAATAAAATGGAAGTTATTGTGTTGAGTAAATGAGATAATACATGTGAATTGCTTAGAAGAATGTCTTGAGTTATAATCACACAATAAATGTTAACTAATTGTGGAGAAGAGAGTTAGCCAGTAATACTTCAATTGACTTACTGATACAAGTTTATTTCATTTAATGGATGTTCATATATACCAATGTAAATATCTACATGCAAAGCATGGTGCCAGAAACTGTGGGATTACAGATATGATTAAGATATACCTGTGGAAAGAAGTTTATATTCTAGTCAGAGAAAGATATATCCAAATAATTAATAAAAAGTGGTGCTTTGGGAAAGATACTAAAAAGCTTTATCATCTTGTAAAACAGTGATTTATGTGACTAGGGACTTACAGGGAGGATGTTAAAATGACTTCATACATGGTAACATTTGGACTGGGCTTTGAAGGGGGAATAGGAATCTTAATAGATAGAAATGAGATTAACCTCTAACCTATCATCAGGGTTTAAATTGGAAAGTGTTGATTACAAAGAAATCAACTTTTATAGGAGGACTAACATGAGATGATAGTAGAAATGTGAAAGGATTGGAAGAAATTGATAGGAGTATTTGCTTGTTTGTATAATGATGGAATGTGGAAACAGGTCAAGAATGACTCCAAACTATGGCTTAAAGGATTGTGGTGATTAGGGCAATGATGATATCTAACAAAATAAGGGTCATAGAAGAATTTTGTTGGGAAGAACAGACTTTAACCCTGTTGTATTTGAAATGCTACTTAGTGAGATCCTGGTGGTTCCTATTTAACTTACCGTATAATTATGTATATGCAGTTAGGTTAGAAGTCAGTGAATTTCAAATAAGATTGTTGCAGTTGTGGCAATACATAAGATTGTCAGAGGGAAGTTAGGAAAAAGATGTTCGGGATAAAACCTTGTGGAATGCTCAGATTTCAAGAACAAAAGTAAAAAGTAAAATAGATTTGAGAAATAGTAAGAAAAATAGAGTGTAATGCCACAGAAGATGAGGATAGAATTTTAGGGGAAATGATGTGGTGGTGGGGAGGTGGGGGAGGACTAGAATATAATGAAGACTCAGAATTAGATTGACAATGGCAAGGTTTTATGTGATCTTGACAGTAGCAGTTTAAAGAGAATAGGTGGGGCTGAGGCCAGATTGTAATAATTGGGAATTGATGATGAGAAAGCATGTTCTTCAGAATTTTAACAAGGAAGGTAAGGGGAGAGTGATGGTGTCTTAACTTGAAGAAAGCCACTCAAGGGGAGGGTTTGATTGATTTGCCTGTCTCCCCTTCCCAACCACCCCCCACTCTTTCTTTTAGATAGAAGAGGTTGTAGCGACTTGGGAGTTAGGGAAAAAAGAGGGCAGTTAAGCAGGAACTTGAAAGATGCAAGGTGAAAGGAATGGAGCAAGATCCTCGAATTGTCTTAAAGTAGCACTAAGAGCAGAGGTAATTGGTGAGCCTTGGACAGGAGTGGTGATGCCTGTTGCCTCCTCTCAGATGGCTTGTAAATTTATATTGTATAAAATCTTCTTAGGGGATTAGCAGTTTAGACTGCTAAAGGATTTGGGAGTAACCACTGGAGAATGAAGCATAAAAGATTTTCTTAATAGTACCGAGAATGCAAGTAACAGCGGGGGGTGCGTGGGTGGGTGGGGGGAATCATCATTATTTACTGACAACATTGAAATGTGGAGAGAAGTAATAGAATACATATAAAGGTGATTCTTATGCAAGACAAATTTAGTAGGAATGAAAAGTGCAGAGTTTTAAAATTTCAGAAGTAGAATGGTTCTGATCTGAGATCAGTTCCAAGGAATTGCCGTGCTTGAGGGTTGCTACAGTAGAATAGTATTTTCCGGCGTATAAGACGACCGGGTGTATAAGACGACCCCCTAATTTTACAGTTAAAACATAGGTTTAGTCCTATATTCGCTGTATAAGACTACCCCCCACTTCCGAGGCTGTAGTCTTATACAGCGAATATAGGCCTAAACCTATGTTTTAACTGTAAAATTAGGGGGTCGTCTTATACGCCCGGTCGTCTTATACGCCGGAAAATACGGTAGTGCTAATAGTTTGTATATCCCTATTTTGGATTGCTAAATTAGTTAATTGCATTGGCTGTGTCTTTATCTTGGGAGGTTAAAAAATGGATGAAAACAGTGTCTGAGGGGGCTCTGTCTGCACAGCTATATACTGCTTCAACAATTCGATGTCTGGCTTTCCTCATGAAGAGGATGTTCTTGTTTTTGTGGATTTATCATTAGAAAATTTGAACATGTGAGGAGTGGGCCATAGTAATAAAACTAATGTTCTTGTTTGTTTTTAGTGGTCACTGCAGCTTCTTTTCACACTAAAGACTCTACTAACAGAAAACCTTTAACCAAAAGTCAGCCCTGTTTGACATCCTTTAATTCTTTGGACATTACTTCCTCTAAAGCAAAAAAAGGAAAAGAGAAGGAAATTGCAAAACTAAAACGGCCCACAGCACTTAAAAAGGTAAACCAAAATCTGGGATGCTTGTTTTACAGGATACACAAGGCTCTAAATCTGTTTTGCCAAAGTAGTTGTGGCATTTTAGCCAACAGATTATTATAAGTGTTCATAGGCATCATCATAAAAATGATGACTAGTTAATTTGAGGTTGGAGATATCATTAGCACATGACTGTCTTTCTGTGTTGAAGAAGGCCCTGGAGAATGAATTCTATCTATAAGATTAAAAAAAGAGTTAAACATTTAGCATCCAAACACATTGGACCCTAGGACTCAGAAGCCCTGGATTCTAATACTAACTTCAGTGATTATTACGTAGTTTTAGGGAAACCTTTCTTACCCTCATTTTCATCTGTAAATTGGGGACAATATCTGCTCTTTTTAACTCAGTGTTGTTATTAGGAGGAACAAAAAAAAATAATCCATGTCCAAATAGTTGAAAACTACAAAATGTAAATCTAATATAACTATATTACCTGATTTCCAAAGTTTTTATTTTATTCATTTTTTAGAGAAACTCTAGTTTCTCAGCCAGGATTTAAAGCAGAGGTGTCCAACCTTTTAGTTTACCTGGTCCAATTTGGAAGAATTGTCTTAGACCACACATAAAATACACTAACACTAATGGTAGCTGATGAGCTAGAAAAATAATTGCAAATAAATCCCATGATGTTTTAAGAAAATTTACGGATTTGTGTTGGACATCATTCAAAGCTGTCCTAGGCTGCAGGTTGGACAAGTGTAATTTATTTATAGGATGACACACAGGTGATTTTATAGCAATAGTATTATATAGCATAATTGCTTCCCTTTATTTTGGCAACTATGGGATATAATACCTAAAATTACTTTTACCTTATTGCCAGTCAGTTTCTGTGTAGCCAGCTAAACATAGCCAACCAAAATATTCATGTTCGTTTTTAAGTTAACTATGGTACCTATGTAATAGTGAACATTTTAATCATTCAGTACATACTTAAAGAGTGATCAGTAATTAAAGACTGGTAATGACTTTTAGGTTATTTTGAAAGAAAGAGAGGAAAAGAAAGGCCGTTTAACTGTGGACCACAATCTTTTGGGATCTGAGGAACCAATAGAAATGCACTTAGATTTTACTGATGATTTGCCACAGGAGATTGTTTCCCAGGAAGGTAAGATTGCCTCTTTCCTCCCCTTCTTCTCATGGAATGGTCTAGAGTATTTTAATTGATAAGTAAGACATTACTAGTTATTCTCCTAGTTGGAAGATATGCTCTATATTTTATCTAAATTTGTTTATTTTTGATAGTGGTTTCTTTTGAAGATACTTTTGTAAGGAGATATTTAAAAGGTGGGGGCAGTCTGGTAAATTGATGGCTTTTTTGAGACTTAAATCCTGAATTGTAAACCCTCATAATTATAATCTCACCAATCCTCTGTTGCATTTCTTTTCATTTGTCGTCTATCTAGAACACTAATGGCTCTCTTTTCTTCATAGGACTATTTTTCATTGAATTGTTTTTCTTGATTTTCTTTCTTTCATGGAATTAATACATATGACATAATGAGTCCAGAACTATGAAGCCTATTGTAGTGCAGAGTCCAGTTGGTCAATATGATTGTCCCATACAATAGCCAGCATATAAGGCTCTAGTTGGGACCTCTTTAAAACTATAGAGTATCTCTGTACTTGTAAAATTATACTACTGCAGAAGAATAACTTTAAGAGAGACCTGCCTAGGTTCCTTTTCTGCTGGTGTATATTTATTCCCCAACTTTCTTTAACACATTTATATCTGATTTATATGTAGATTAAGTAGCAGTGTTCCACTGTGTTGAGAAAAATGAGGTTACTTCTCAGGATTGTCCAGCTAGGATGTATTTGTTAGTATTCCCTTTACTCTCGATTAAATATCATTGCCTCTATATTTAGGTGTATATATCCACATACTCATTCAGAAAGTGTTTCTTCAACACCTGCCATGCCATGTGGGGGTGGGGAGGTCAGGAAATGTAATAAAGATATATAGTTGACTGATTCGTCTATAAAAACCTTATAATCCTCTAGTGAGATATGAAGCTATGTGTGTACTTTGCTAATTAATGGACTGGATATACAGATACTAATTTCCTGAGTTTAACTATTTAAAAAAGAAACAATATCTTAAGGAAGCAGTTTAGTTATGAGATGGTATCCAAAATGTGGCTGCCTGAGCACAGAAGCAAAGACCAAATGAGAAACTGGGACTGCCCCTGGAGAATCAGGATCGGTGTAGAGAGAATGAGTGAGGTAGAATTCATCATTGCTGGCAGCAATAGGAACTTTTAGGCAGTTAAAAAAAGTGATTTCTAAGAAATAAGTGAAAATAGATGAAAAGAGATAGGTAATATGATCTGGTATAGAACCTTTGTTCTTAAATTTAAGTCTTCTAGGAATACATGTTTTAGATAATTTGGCCTTCTCTCATCTCTTCTGTGGATACTTGACTTATACACTGTGTTTGATTTTTAAGAGTATATTTTAAGAGACAATAGGAAGACTTCATTTTTGCATTGTATGAGAAATAGTTATTTGTAATGTGAACAATGTACAACTTGTTAGCTTTTAGAGAATTCAGAAGTGATACAAAAGACAACTGCCATTCTAAATTGTGTTAATTAATATAGAGCTTTTCAGCATTTGAAATTTCTAATTCTTTCCCCTCATCTCACATTTCCACAGATACTGGACTGAGCATGCCCAGTGATACTTCACTCTCTCCAGCAAGTCAGAACTCTCCATACTGTATGACACCTGTGTCACAAGGCTCTCCAGCTAGTTCTGGGATAGGCAGTCCCATGGCATCTTCAACAATAACCAAAATTCACAGCAAAAGATTTAGAGAGTAAGTTTTAGTCTCTAAAGAGTAAGTTATTGAGGTTTAATAGTTTTAAGTACCTTGATTGTTCTGAATACAGTATTGTCATTATTACTTGGTGGGTTGAGCAGACGAAACACTAAGATCTTTAAATTGTTCTTTAACGGGTAGTTTTATTATTTAAAGCATTTGCCGTCTGTCAGCTATTGGTATTCATGTGAAAGTGATTTGACAGTAAATATTTTCTTTTTCTATTAGATAGTATTTATGCCTTGGAAATTTGACCTCTTATATCTTATATGTAAAATGTTATACTATGAGGCTTTCCCTCTTCAAATACATTTGGTTTTTGTTTATATTAGTGCCTCTTCAAAAAACTTCTCTAGCCAACTGATACCAAGTTTCAAAGACTGTTACATGAAGTGACCCTATTACATAAAGCTAGCTATTTGTTTTTGAGCAGGTATTTCTAAGTTTTAAATTACCCATCTGTGAATAACTTGGAACTAAAAGGTATTACTGTGAAGGATTTTAGAATTTTAACATTTGTGTAGATGAATTAATTTTACCTTTAACAATGACATGAATGAATCCCAGGGTGAAAGTAAAATCTGTGAATCCAAACAACATTGGTTTTTTCTGTTCCTTTTCTTTATACATACTGTTGCTTATGAGGAAATACTTCTTGCCTAGATTTGGAAAAGTAATTAAGTGTCCTGTAACAGATGTGGGTCAAAGGAAAAACTTGGAGAATAATGTTATATATGTATGAAATAAACAGCTTAAAGAAAAATACAATGAAGGAAATTACATTTTCGATGTTCTGTTTAATTGCATTCTTTGATTTTGCGTACTTTTAACTATGATAATTAATCTTTCCTCAGATGTTCAGTTATATTTTCTCTTCTGAAGTAGTGTCATACTTAACTTATTTAAACATTTTTTACATAACCATAAAAAAAATCCCAAATAACTGTTTTTTTCCCCCACTAAAAAACAGCAGAGACAGATTTTCTCACCGTATAATGCAATTTAGAAGTGGAACTGTGCTTGCCTGGTTATTTCTAGATTAAAAATTACAATAATTCTCCTTATAAGTACTTGCTTATGGTAGAGCTTAGAATTGAGAACTAGAAAAGTAGAGTACTCCTATACATAGGAGTAAGTTAACTTGGATGACTTCCTTATCCCGGAAATAACTTGTGGCCTCACACTTACTTACTTTCTGTTTTTTGTTTTATAGTCATACATATCACAAAGAGTCTCATTCAGTTGTTTTGCTTGATATGTTTTGGCTTCAATTTAATTATTGAATTCATCCTCCATAGGCATAGATTTTTGAAGTTGAGGCCATTGACGCCATCTCACTTAGCTCCTTGTGTTTATGATTGAGGAAGCCAATGCCCAGAGATTGTGACTTATCCAAGCATGGAGCCTGAATTATTGGTATTAGGGCATTTAGTTAGCATCTACAGAGTTACATTTCTTTCCTACTGGAAGTATATTTAATATTCTTTGGAATGAAATAACTATATCTCCTTACCAAAGATATTATATCTGTTTTTTTGTTTTTGTTTTTCTTTTTAATTCTAAAAACAGGTAACATTCAATTTATATCATTAGGAATTTAATAATTGAGAGTTTGGATAGTACTTCCCTGAGGTCGATCTATCCTTTACACACAAGCCAGTCTGTTGTAATTCAGAAAAACTTGTTTTTCTAATTGACTGAAGGAATAAAAGATTTTAAAGACTTGACTTTTTTTTTAATGAAAACCTCTTACTAGGTAGATGTATTTTTTTTTTCCTAAAGTAATTTTACAATTATAGAAAAATAGGACACATTTACTTATTTTTGGTTTTCTTTACAGGTATTGTAATCAGGTACTTTGTAAAGAGATTGATGAGTGTGTGACTCTTCTTCTGCAAGAGCTTGTCAGTTTCCAGGAACGCATCTACCAAAAGGATCCTGTAAGAGCAAAAGCAAGGAGAAGGCTGGTTATGGGTCTGAGAGAAGTTACAAAACATATGAAGTTAAACAAGATCAAGTGTGTTATAATTTCTCCAAATTGTGAAAAAATCCAGTCAAAGGGTATGAACATTTAACTTTTGAAGTGTTTTGATGTTTTTTTGGTAGAATTATAGGATATACAATGAATTTGAAACTGGAAGTCATATGCCTTGGTGCAGAGTATATGAGGGGGACCCAAAGAAAAAGTATCTCCAGGAGGAAAGGCCCCTTGTAGTACAGGCTTCCCCAGCTAGGTGAGTGTTCTAGAACCCATCTGCATCATTGTACTAGCTGGTGCTGTTGTGAGTGGCTACCTTCAGCTTCAGTGTATTTTTTTTATTATTATTTTTTTATTTTTTATTTTTTGACAGAGAGAGAGAGAACTGAACTGGGGGCGCTCCCAGTTCAGCATATGGTTCCGCACGGGCCGGGGCCAGGATCGGGATTCGATCCCCGGTCCCCAGCGCTGCAAAGTGAGCGATTAACCTACTGAGCCACCCCGGCTTCCCCATCAGTGGATTTTTTTTTGGAGACTATTTCAATGCGTTCGCCTATTTCAAGATGGGTGATTTACACAATGTGTGGCATGCCAACACACCTGCCCACATTTTGCTGAGTGTTCAGCAGTTTTTGACCAAAAACAGCATGACCCCCGTGCCCCACCCTACCTGTTCACTCAATCTCTCCTCAAGCGATGTTTTTTCATTTCCCTGGATGAAAAATGTCCTCATAGGGAAACATTTTGCCAATGTGTAAGGGGTGAAACAAAAAAATGAATCACTAAAAGGCATCAAAATCAATGAGTTCAAAACTGTTTTGAGCAATGGAAAAAGCATCTCAATAGGTGTGTTGTGTCAAACGGAAAGTACTTTGAAGTCAACTAAGGTTTAAACATATAAGAATAAATACACAATTTCTTATAAATCCAGTTATTTTTTTGTCCGTCCCCCCCCCGCCATATGTATAAAACATAATACTGAATATGAGAAAAGAGAATGAAATCTTTACCTGAAATTAAGTATAAAGTTGATAGTGGATAATAAAGAAAATATCTATGAACATTAGTGAAGGATTTAAGTTGGGCTGATCAAGTGTACTTTCTGTTGAAATCAAAGTAGGGACTAATAAGAATGCATTTCTTTACTTCTGCAAATATACTCTCTTTACATTTTTACCTTTCTTTGATGGTCCTCTTAAAAGGATTTAGAAAAAAGTAAAGGTTTTTGCCTTTGCTTGTGGTGATTTGTCCCTCAGAAATCAGCAGTTACATAACAGAGGTTCTCCAGTGAGCCAACACACAAGTACTTTGTACTATGTCGTGCACTCCTACTTGTCCTTTTTCTTGAGGAAGCCACTGTGGATGATTGGAGTAAATAAATGCATAAGTAGCAGTAGCAGACATATTCTCCATAGTAGAGAAATACCAATAAAAACAGTAATGTCTAATCTTTATACATGTGATAGGTTGCTACTGGAGCTGAGAGTTGGATAACGGAACAGCCACTATTAACGATTTTAAATAATTTTTTAAAATACATATTTATTACAGAGGACTCTCAGTTAACTGGCACCATGGAGATTGATAGATGACGAATACATGTTAAGAAGACTCTCCATTAACCAGAACTCAAGCAACTGGCAAAAATTTACTTGAGAGTGCTGATTGGCTTGAGTTCCCGTTAACAGAGAATCTACTGTATATTGAAATTTCTCTCTTGCTGTGCTAATCCCTATGAAGAGACAAAAATACTAGCATTGAAGGAATTCAGAATTTAATTAGGGAGAAAGAAAATATGTACATATATCCATATATATGGTGCAAATTCAAATAGGAAAATGAGTGGCAAAAGAAAAATGTGTAGTCTTCATAGAATCCTTTTTGCTGTGTTTTATGCTTTAGCTGTTGGGTGCTAAAATAGTTCCATTTTGGAAATAACTAAATTAAAACCTCTACGTGGCTTTCCTTTCTCAGGTGGCCTGGATGAGGCTCTCTATAATGTTATAGCCATGGCACGGGAACAAGAAATCCCTTTTGTGTTTGCCCTTGGAAGGAAAGCTCTAGGACGCTGTGTGAACAAGCTGGTTCCTGTTAGTGTAGTGGGAATCTTCAATTACTTTGGTGCTGAGGTAAGACTTCAGAAGACATGCACGCCCACACTTCCCCCTGCCCCACCCCCAAATAGTACATTTTCTGTTGACACATGCCAGTGCTGTATTTTAGCATTTGAAGAAGTGGGATGATGACTCTCCAAGAATGAGTGGAAAATTCTTGAATATTATATTTTCTTTTTTTAGTGTTTAACCTTTACAGAAGTTGGTTAACTTACATTGACTTTACATAAGTTAGTCCTACAGCATTTTGAAAAGATTTTTAGCTCCTATTTCTGCCATTGTTGTTTTTCCTCTGGGTTCAACTAGGAAGTGCTTTATTATGTAATTGCTGGGTAAAGATTATTTGGTATTATACAATGTTTAAAATAATTTTCTTCAGTCTATCGGTTATATGTTGTGCTACTAAGAGTCAAGAGCAAATAATCCTTTCATTGGAGAGGATTTTCCTTTAGAAAATAAAATTCCTAAACCAGTTGGCAGAGTAATTCTGCACCGACGGTACCTTTGTTGTCCTCTGACAGTCAGTTAATACAAGGCTTTGCCCAGAGGAGCTGATAATATAAAGGTTATTTATTTAGATTAATGCTTATTAACTGATAACACTTTTAAGACTTTTTAATGAAGTTGATCTTAAAGTATTTTGTGACACCACTGATAGACTGTTCTCTCTCTTACCAACTATTTATAGTTGTCTATCCTTTCCTTGTTTGCATACCCATATTCCCCTATCCTTTTAGATTCTCCCCATCACACATGAAATTATCTATCTACTCACTTACTCTTTATGAGTATATAATTAATATTTCACTCCCACAGTAGCCATGCTTTTCTTGATTATGGATATGCCATGCTATAGTTTATGTGTTTCTTTCTCCTGAACTGTGAATTCCTTCAGGTCAGGTCCCTTGTCTTTGTATCCCTGGCACCTTTCGCATTATTAAGCATGAGTAGGTGATACATATTTAATAAATTCTGTGGTAGATGTGTATCTTCCTGCTGTGTTAAATGATATGTAAGAATGTAGGTGATAAGTACCTCTATGGGAAAGAATGTTCATATATAAGACATCTGATAAAAACGTACCGTTACTCCTTTTTTGTTCACTGGAACTGGTTTAGTTTATGGAACATTAATGGGAGGAGGGTCAGGAAATGACATGTTTCTTTATATTTACTTCCTCCTGGATTATATATATATTAGGTTGTTTGTATACTTGCCATTTTGTGTTTACATTGTTTCACTTGCCCTCTGTTTTTAGGTAGGTTAGTTATTGTTTAAACCAAAATACACTGTTAAAATGGCAGTAAAGGAAATATTGATATATCATTGAGTGTATCCACTCACAGTAATATCATAATGCACCCTAGTTATTTTTACCATCTGATAAAAAGAAACTTTGAATTAAACTTCCTATCTTTACACTGACACTCGAAGCTTTTATTCCCTGATAGCTTCTTTCTTCAATTTGATTTTCTTCTTTTATATTTGTTTATTCCCAACAATTTCTATTGTATTTATATTGTATAACCATTGTTAATCTCAGATCACATATCCATATGCCTGTTTTCTTTTTGTTAACTTCACTTAAATGATGGTTTGTTAAACATTGCAATTAAATATTTATGAAATCTGTTACATGTAATATTCATGTTTTTTTTATAACAGAATCCATCCTCCCTCTTTTTTTTTTAAATAAATAAATCCTGAGCATACTTTTCATATTACTAGTAGTTAGCACCCATCTTAAAAAAAAATCAACATGATTAGCAACAGTATTTATTGTACCTACTACTTTATACAGTTTAAATTGCAGCTGGGTAGAACATGCTATTTATGTTTGTCTTACATAAGTTTAATTTTCAGAGACATTATTTCATAGTAATATGACACCTTTGGCACATGTTTTCATCTTGTTATGGTTTATACTTAATTGACACTACCTTGGTAGGAGTAAAAAAATTGTACTATATTTTTTTAATCTCATTGTCTGAAAACATAATTTTATATATAAAATTGAACATACAGGGCCATCTGTAAGGTAGCCAGCCATATAAATGTTCTTGTTATATTGACAATGACTGGATTTTTTCTGGACAGCCCTAATATTCTTTTTAAAGATTTATTTTTATTGTTTTTTGACAGAGAGAGAAAGAGACCGAGAGAAAGGGGAGGGCCCAGAACAGTCTCCATAGTTGACAGCGTTAGTTTTCCATATAGTTTCACTCCACAGGTGGGTGCAGAGCTGCACAGGGCAGGAACTGGGCTGGGAGCCTCCAGCATAGGCCCTGGCAAGAACTGAACTAGGGGCACACCCCAGCTCAGCACATGGGTCCGCCTGGGCCAGGACCGGGATTTGATCCTTGGGCTCCGGGACTGTAAAGCAAGTGCTTAACCTGCTGAGCCATCCCCTTTTCCCCCCTAATATTCTTAACAAATGTCCAAGTCATGTTTACCAACTGAAATTCTTAATTAATAGGCATGTTGCATTGTGATACTAAATCAAGACATTAACCAGGAGAAGAAAATTCTTGAATTAGATGTAAGAACTACTAAAATTTGTTGTTTTCTGGGCTGTGAAAGCTTCAGCTTTCTTTGGACATCATTAGACATCATTGTTGTTAAAGTATAACTTCAATGCTATGCCGAATTCTGCTATTTTTATTAACATTTATATGCCCTGTCACCTACCATTTCACTAGACATTAATTCTATTCATGTTCATTTTTATTTCACTGATGGAAGAACTTCTGATTATGTAGCTATATATTCTACTTCCAGGCTCTTTACTCTATTTTCATAGTTTGCCTTTGTTTCAGTATCTTTCTTTGGCTTGTCTATTTTATATGTGTCATATTTTCATCATCTTCAAGGCTCCAGCTAGCCATACCATCACTGACTTTTTGGTTGTCTTCAGATTTTTCCAGCAAGGAAATATTACAGGGAGCTTATAATTCCAGTGAGACTGCCATATTATTCAACATCCTTGGACGTCACCTTCCCTACATTTGTGCCGTTATATTCTAACTCATAAGATTCTTCACTGCTCCCTAAAAGAGCTTTGTACGTTTGTTTTTTTTAATTGTTAAATTTATTGGGGTGACTTTGGGTGGCAAAAATTATGTAGGTTCCAGGTGTGCAATTCTACATTACATTGTCTACGTATTGCATTATGTGCTCACCACCCAGAGTCAGTTCTCTTTCCATCGCCATATATTTGATACCCCCTCCCTACCCACCCTTCTGTGTACTTTTTAAAGTCTCTATCTTTATTCATGGTTTTACATAATCAGCTAAGAATGCATTATCTTCGTCTCTCAAAATTGTGCCTATTTTTGAAGGCCTATATCAGATGTCATATAACTTCATGAATTCTTCACTGATGCCCAACACTTAGATTTGAGATTTCCTCCAAAGACCAAAATACTTTGTACATCTCAAAGCACTTCAGATGCTGTGCCTTGAATCATAGCTCTCTCTTGTTTTCTCCTTCTAGTCACATGGAAGTTTCTTTGAGAGTGGAGTGGTATTCCAGTGGTCCTTGTACCCACTGTAATGCCAGATGCTAAAGAGTGTAGCTGAATTGATAAACTTTACAAGAATTACTATATTACACTTAGTGATGAGTATTGAATCAAGAAATTTCCTCAGTCTTATGAGAATTAGATAAATAATATATGTAAATTACATGGTATTTTATAAGAGACTGGTTTGCGTACCGTTTGGATTTTGTGCTGATTGAAAATGTATCTGATTCTGAAAGAGTACAGATAATTATTGCTAATAATAAGAATAAAAGTATAACAATAAATGGGCTAATCAAAATATTTCTCTTTAGAGCCTGTTTAATAAGTTAGTAGAACTCACTGAGGAAGCCAGAAAAGCGTATAAAGATATGGTTGCAGCAATGGAACAAGAGCAGGCAGAGGAAGCCTTAAAGAACATGAAAAAGGTGCCACACCACATGGGCCATTCTCGGAATCCCTCTGCAGCAAGTGCCATTTCTTTCTGCAGTGTTATTTCTGAACCCATCTCTGAAGTAAATGAAAAGGAATATGGTAAGTTGTTACATCCCATTTTAAATGACAAAAATTTTGAAATAATTTTAGTGATTAAGATCATTTTTAAATGACTTTCTTTTGTTTTTATCTTAGTAATTATTCAAATTTTGCTGAAATTTTGTTTTAAAAAATTACATTAAACATGTACCTTAAGAATTGGAAAAATATTTGGGGTTGAGGCTTTCTGTGAGACCCTGGAATTTAGTCACATTTCCAAAATCTTAAAAGAAGCTTAAAGAGATTTAAAAAGCAAAATGTACCACACTTGTGACCTATACTTAGTTAATTCTGAGAAGTTTTATTTTAATACTTTATACTCACTTATTTAAATTTTGTATTTACTGAGTAAACAAAGCCCTAAACACTATCCATTCTAAGCTTATAAAACCAAGACATTTACTTAAGTTAAATCTGATTGTAGTCAAAAAGAAATACAGACTAAAAACCAGCATTTGTGTGTAATGTTTAAATTAACATTATTTTCTGCACTCTACATCTTTGTACTTTCTTTCTTTGTTTCTCTAATACTTTGAACTCTTAAGTTCTCTACTTGATCTAGTTTCTAGTTAGTTCCCCCTATTCTTTTATGTTTTTTAAAAATTGTATAGCCACCTCCTTCAACTTGACCTTTGCTTTTTCTTCTCTTTTCTCTTTTTTAATTGACCTGGCAGTTTGCCAGATACCCTGTTACTACCTAAAACTTAACATGTAAAAAACTGAGTCCTCATTTTCTTCCTTTCTTCTCAGATTCCCTTTCCTAGGGTTTCTGTCTGTGTTTTTAGTTAAATATTTGGAATGCTTTTGACAAAGTTGCAGATCAGAGAAAATATATCAAGTTATTATGGGCCTTTTGAAAACTGTTGGTCAGGGATAGGTGGTACTGGCTTAGAGGCAGACATATTTCTTTGGTTGGAGTGGTGCTAGTTGAAAATAAAGAAGATAAGGTGCCAAGTTTGTAAATGAGATCACGCTATGTGGTAATACGCCAAATCTCAAAGGAAAACTGCACGGTAAATTCATAAAGCTGTGGGAGTGAGCAAATGACAGTGATCTTCATTTGCACACATAAGAAACGTTATGAAAAGAACTTCTTACAGTTTGAGGAGATTCTTTCAAAAAGCACCACGTTTAAAGTATTCAGTGATTGAAGCCTTGTCGTTTTGACATTCAACTTGGGCGATTTAGGCATAATTGATTAATTTCAGGGCCTCACATTTTTCAAGTAAAATGAGGAAGATTTTGTCTAGGTTATCTATAAACTTCCATTCAAAATTAAAATTCTGTGATCTGATGGTTGAATCCTAAGGAGAAGGATTTAGAACTTTAAAGATTTTGACCTGATGAGCTGATTTATCAGGATACCAACAAAATTGCGTGCAAATAATAATAAATAACGTTGAGAACAAAGCATAATGTTATTCTGTCTCTATCAGATGCATTCAGCAACAAACATAAAACCTAATGTGGCCTAAGAAATTGGGATATTATTTCACAATGTCATTAATGTCTCTAGTTCTTACCTTCTTTCTGTTTTTTTATTCTCAGCCTGTGACTTCTTATTCTTGTGCTTAATACCATATGTTCAGAAGTAGCTGCTGCGGCTCTGGGCATCTCAACAGTAGTCAAAAGCAAGAGGTTCAGGCAGTGTGCTCCTTTTATCAGAAGAAAAAATTTTCAGAAGACTTTCCCTTTTGTTTCATTTGAACAGAGCTAATCACATGACTACTTTTAGCTGCATTCAAGAGAGACTATTTGGCAAAGTGGGATACGATAGCCATGATGATCTAAGTACTTTTTTAATTCCTCCCCTGAGAGTGGGTTCAAGTCCATCCCAGATTTGGGGGTTCTGTTAGTTAGGAAGAAAATGGGGAATGACTGGTAGGTAGACTAGAAACAGCATTTTTCATACCATCCTGGTGCAAGATTTTAAAAATATTTTCTTTTGACTTCCATGGTTTAATGAAAAAACAAAGCTGAGAGGGGAATGCTAATCATTGGTTGACTAGAAAGGCTTCTATGATAATCCAATCCTATGTGTACACCAAGATGTACAACCTGCGTCCCGTGGGCTGCATGCCGCCCACGATGGCTTTGAATGTGGCCCAACACAAATTCGTTAACTTTCTTAAAATATTATGAGATTTTTTTTTTTGTCTGACGTTTTGTTTTTTTTTTAGCTCATCAGCTATTGTTAGTGCTAGTGTATTTTCTTTGTGGCCCAAGACAATTCTTCTTCCAGTGTGGCCCAAGGAAGCCAAAAGGTTGGACACTCCTGGTTTATAATGATGTCCTTTGCTTATGTTTTTCTTCTGCCTGAGCTAAGTCTCAATTTTGTAATATTTACATGAAACAAATAATTTTGAACATAAATCCCAACTAAACAGTAAGTCTTTTGAGAATAAGGACTTGGCACATAATAGGCACTTACACATAATAATAAAAGCTCAGTCATTTACTGAATTCTTACTATGCACTGGGTATTTTTCTAAGCACTTTACGTTTATTAAGGCATATAATCTGAGTAACCCTATGAGATAAGAAATGTTGAACTGCATTTTATAGATGAGAAAGTTAAGATGAAGAAAGATAAATAACTTACCTTTGGTCCCAGCTTATAAGTCTGGCTGTGGAATCTGCACTGTTAGCCACTGTGATGTGTATTGCCTGTCTGTTGAATGAATTCTCAGTAGAACCATACAGTTGATATTCAGTATCCAATTACAAGGAGAAGACAGTCTCAGTGTCTGGTTTATCCATCCTGAGTTTCCTCACCCTGTCACGACCCCTTCCTCTGTAGGCTCTTGAACTCATTTGCTTGTTTGTGTACTATATACAACTATTTAAGATGGAGAGCTTCCTTGTGTGTACTAATTAAAGGGAGAAATATACCTTCCTTATCCTCTGACAAACCCACTAGTGACTTGAAAGTTAAAAAGATAATTTCATAAAGAACCAATAAACAAGAACAGGAAAGCATAGAAGGGGTTAATAAGCAATGATGAGCTTGATTGAGTAAATTCTACAAAATAAACAATTCAGAAGAAGGGTAGGTTGGGATCAATACCATTTCCATGTTTGTTGAGATCTTAGATCCTGTCTTTAACTTGCTTTATATAGTTCCTTTTCAAAAGTGGACTTCCAGATGTTCTATTCTGGCTGTAGATTGCCTGCATTCAGCACTCCCCATCACCCCAACTCCGCACCCTGCCCCTTCAGGTATCAGATCTCTTCTGTTCCCTAGAGAAATATGGCACTTTTATACCTGCTATGTTTCTCTCTGTGATGTTGATTATTTGCATGCTCATCACCTGTTCATCAAGCTTCAGCTATTTTAAGGTGGGAGCCTGGACCCTCCCCTGTGGATATGTGACGTCAGTGGCTCTTTGATCATTATAACAAGACTCTTGATGACTATTGCTGAGTACCTTGTCTGCTTCCAGGGACATGGTTCCCTTTCCTTTCTGAGGGACCCATCTCAATTTCAGCTCACCTACCGAGTAAATGAATACCCAAGACCAAGTCTAGAGAGAAGTCAGCCTGTTTCTGTCTACTGACCTCTTTCTTTTCTTTTAACTATTCCTTGACTCATTGTCAAGGGGTAGGTGAGACTTCTAAGATCCCAAGTGAATTCTTTTAGTACATTTGAAGGAGGAAAAAATTGGTTGGAAAGAAATGTAAATGTGCATCTGAAGTTTAAAAAATTGTTATGCCCTTTTAAAGGTTTCCTTGCATAATATATATGTTAGAATATTTTTATTTAATAGGGTATTTTCCCCCCAGTACTTAATATATACTGACCGTAAGGGCACACAGATGTACAGGAGTAGGAATGAGGAGAGAGGAGAGGGTGGAACAGCACACACAAGACAAGTCCTTTGAGCTGTATATGCAAATGTTACTGTGGAATTCTCTCTTAGAAGTCAGGAAAGGTTTCACAAAGGAACTGGCATTTAAGGGTGGTTATCAGGAATGAGAAAGAGTCTAAAAGGAAAGGAAGAAAACAAATCTCATAGAAAGAGCAGCTTATGCAAAGCAAAGATTTATAAACAGAAAGAAGGAGTATGACTTCTGGAAGCAGTGAGAATTCAGTGTGACCCTGCTCATGGAATACATGGCTGGGGGTTGGAATGAATGGGACCAGAAAGACAGATAAGGGTCAGATCATGAAAGGCTTGGTTATGGCAAGCTATGGAGTTTGGGTTACTAGGGTAAGGGTAATAGCCCATTAGACAGTGATATTATCAATTCACAAAACCAATTGGGAAGATATTATAGATACAGCAAGATAAAGAAGACTTGAGATAAGACACTAGTGACCAAGTGACATAGTACAATTATGAGTTCAGTGGAATGAAGGGATATAGTAAGGGAGAAAAATAGATCAAGGATTTCTATAAGGCTTCCTTCTTTTTTTAAGACTAAAAAAGATAACATAGGGGAAGCCAGGATGGCTCCATGGGTTAAGCGCTTGCTTTGCAGCCCTGGGGACTGAGGATCGAATTCCTGCCCTGGCCTGTGTGAACCCATGTGCTGAACTGGGGTGTGCTTCCCATGTGGGAGGCCCCCAGGCCAGTTCCTGCCCTGTGCAGCCCCTGCCCACCTGTGTGGAACGAAACCATGTCGAAAACTGATGATGTATAGCCATGGAGACTGCTCTGGGCCCTCCCCCTTCTCTCTGTCTCTCTCTCTGTCCACAGCAATAAAATAAATCTTTTAAAAATAAAAGGTATCGGGGGAAGCCGGGATGGCTCAGTGGGTTAAGCGCTCACTTTGCAGCCCCACTGACCGAGGATCAAATCCCGGCCCCGGCCTGTGTGGACCCATATGCTGAACTGGGCACTCCCCAGTTCAGTTCTCACAGGGGTGAAGACCCCGGCCCAGTTCCTGCCCTATGCAGCCCCACTCCCTGCCCTGTGCAGCCCCACTCCCACCTGTGGAATGAAACTATGTGGAAAGACGAATGATGTGCAACTGTGGAGACTGTTCTGGGCCCTGCCCATTCTCTCTGTCTCTGTAGCTCTCTCTGTCAAAAACAATAAAAATAAATCTTTTTAAAAAATAAAAGGTAATGTAGCTAAGACTATAGAAGGATGAATAGATCTTTTTTTTTCTTTTTTTTTCCCATGAGGAAGGAGATTGGAAAAGACCTGTTCCATACTTTGAAGTAACTACAGGAAAGAAAGGATTTTTTTTTTTAAACCATGTGTCCTGATTTCATGTACCTAAAATGTGTTCTGTATCAACAAATAATTGAGAGGTGACAAGTTGAATATAGAATAGGCCTGCTTTATCACTACAGCTTGATCATGATAGCTGTAGAATGTGATAGCAGCTATAATACAAATAGAAGGGAATTTTTATTAAAAAAATAAAATAAACAAGTGTGACTTCATTAAACTAAAAAGCTTCTGCAGAGCAAAGGAAACCACCAAAAAGAAAGAAAGAAAGAAAAGGCAGCCAACCTGAATGGGAGGAAATATTTGCAAATTACATATCTGATAAGGGGTTAATATCTTTAAAAATGTAAAGAACTGTTACAACTCAGTAGCAAAACATCTGGTTAAAAAATAGGCAGAAGACATTTTTCTGAAGACATATAGATGATTAACAGGTACATGAAAAGATGTTCACCATCACTAATCACCAGGGAAATGCAGATCAAAACTGCAAGGAGACATCCCCTCATATTTGTTAGGATGGCTAGTATCAGAAAGACAAAAAATAAATGTTGGCAAGGATGTGGAGCAAAGGGAATCCTGTGCACTGTTTGTAGGACTGTAAATTAGTACAGCCACTGTGGAAAACAGTATGGAGATTCCTCAAAAAATGAATAAAACTATTGTATGATCCAGCAATTTCACTTCTGAGTATTTATCAAAAGAAAACAAATACATTCAAAAACTCCAAAAAAAAAAAAAAAGATGCATGCACCCTCGTGTTTATTGCAGCATTATTTACAATAGCCAAGATACGGAAACAACCTCAAGTATCAATCGACAGGTGAATGGATAAAGAAGATGTGGCATATTTGTATATACAGTGGACTAAAAAAGAACAAAGCCTTGCTATTTACAACATCATGGTGGGTGGAACTTGAGGGCATTATGCTAAGTGAAATCAGACATAGAAAGACAAATACTGTATGATGTCACATGTGGAATCTTAAAACAATAAAAAAAACAACAAGCTCAATGATAGAAAGAACTAATTGGCGCTTGCCAGAGGCAGGGGCTGGGAGAGTTGGGCAAAATATGTAAAAGGAGTCAAAAGGTACAAACTTGAGTTATAAAATAAGTAACTCATGGGTATATAATTTATAGCATGGTGACTGCAGTTAATAGTGTATTGTAAATTTGAAAATTGCTAGTAGAGTAGATCTTAAAAGCACTCATCACAAAAAAAATGTATATGTATGGTGATGATGTTAACTAGACTTACTGTGGTGATCATTTCATAGTCTACAAATGCAAAGCATGTTGTACACTGAAACTAATACAATGTTATATGTCAATTATACTTTGATAATAAAAAATAAAATAAAATGGCGGGAAATAGAAAAGATGTAGAGAGCTATATTTTTGTCTCCTGATTCCTGATACATCAGGAGAACTCTAAATATCAGTTGTTCTAAACTGACTTACTGTCATTAAAAATAATTTAGATTATCACCACTATGTCATATTTAATAACACTTTTTTGACTTACAAAGTTACTTGGTAAGCCAAGCCAAGTATAATTATAAAACAAATTTTCACAGATGTTTGAAATACATGGATAGATTCCTTGCTTATGAATGGAAACACAAATCCTATTAACAGACCAAAAGATAGCTCTTAGATAACTTGCTGAGGACGCACTGTACAAACCTGTCAAATCAGAACCATTTCTGTTGGACATCTTGTCTCTACCATCCATGACCTGTGGGTCCTTGAGCCCAGAACACCTCAAGGCCAAAAATAAAAGCTAAACTGTTTGTTGATTTTCATGGATATATGGATTTTATATGAATTTGAATAAACTAGTGGGATAAGACCTTCTACATTCTCTAACACTAATACTTATTTCTGCTTCCTTGTTTTTTTTTATTTTAAATGCACATTTTTGAGAATTGTTTTCTCTTTATAACATTTAAAGTAATACTAGAATAATATTTTTATTATTATAAAAATAAAAAGTAAACTTTTTATTTATTATAAAGGTTTTTAGTTTTTTCAGTCAGTTGGTGAGCCAATAAATTTCTGTGGCATAATTCTGAAAGTGTACTGGCTTTTTAAAAATCTGTTTAATATTTGCAGAAACCAATTGGAGAAACATGGTAGAAACTTCAGATGGACTGGAAACATCAGAAAATGAGAGAGAGAATTCCTATAAAGACAGCGCATCTGAAAAACCCAGTAAACTTCCATTTGACACAGCCCCTGTTGATAAGCAGCCGTCTTTAGTGGCTGCAGGCGGTGCTACCTCGGCCACAAACCCTGGGAAATCAGCACTAAGTGATAAAGAGGAAGTGAAGCCAGACGACCTGGAATGGGCCTCACAGCAGAGCACTGAGACCGGCTCTTTGGATGGGAGTTGCCGAGATCTGTTGAATTCCTCCATCACTAGCACTACCAGCACTCTTGTACCTGGCATGCTTGAAGAAGAGGATGATGAAGATGAGGAGGAAGAGGAAGACTATACCCATGAACCCATCTCCGTAGAAGTACAGCTCAATAGTAGAATTGAGTCTTGGGTCTCTGAGACCCAGAGAACGATGGAAACTCTGCAGCTTGGGAAAACCCTTCATGGTTCTGAAGAAGACAATGTGGAGCAGAGTGGGGAAGAGGAAGCAGAGGGGTCTGAGGTGCTGGAGCCAGCGATGGACAGTGAGGCCTGGACTACTGACCACCAAGCAAGTACAGAGCAGCCGCAGCCCAGCAGCTGCAGCTCCCAGAGCAACGAGCACTCCAGCTCTAATTGTCCACCCCCAAATCTCTAACTCAGGAAACGGCAGCTTTTGTCTCCAATTGTGGAAGGGTTATAGCCATTATCTTATCCTCTATGCTTCATCTCAGCATTTTGCACTGTCCAGTATTTAACTTTGTGTGTAATTTCTCACATTGTTTTTGTCTGTCTTTTACTTATTTTGATCTACAGTTTAGCTTTTAATTTAGCATCCAAGTGTGGAAAATACAGAATTATTTCAGCTTACTTTATTATGGAAAATAATGATTAAAAAAGAACAAGACCATGTTTTAAAGACAATAAATTTAAAATACCTATTTAGAGTTATTTTGAAAGTTAAAAATCTAGGTTATAGGATAGGAGCAGTTCTCAATGTTTGTTTCAAGACTATGCTTCCTTCACTCTAATCTGCCTGGCCAAAAAGTTCTTTGGGCTTCTTTAAAAAATTGGCAGTAGAGTTGGAAAGCTAAAAAAAAATGGACTGAGGATAACTAAGTCTACAAAGTGTTTTGTGTTAAAAATTGATTCAACTTTTATTTGGTCCACAAATGCTTGTTTCAGAAGTCAGTGGTCATAATTGCTCAAAGTTGGAATGGGTAAAAACAGATCCTGCAATACTTAGGCTAGCAAAGGAGACACGACACCATAATAGATTAGAGCTGACCTTATTTGTGTAGAGATAAATAATGTCTTTAATAATGAGTGATAAGTCACCCATGGTAGGACCTTCCAGGTTCTGTCTCATTTGCTGCTTACCTCAGGAATGCTTTTGTACATAGTCATATTTACATAAAGTTAGGCAAAATTTGACATTCAGTAACTAACTGATTGTATGATTGCAGCACTTACATGTAAATTATCGAGAAACAAAGTCTTACACTGATGTGTTGTTCTCTTGCATGCTTCTGATTCCAGACCCTCTGAATTTGAGATATGGATTTGATAGGCTATCAGAACATATCTTGAATGAACACCGTTTCACCTTTTAAAAAATAGATATATTTTATCCCTAGCCTTGAGCACCTGCCACGTAACACTAAAACCATAGTTACTGATAGGAGGTCAGGGAAAGGAACTTGATACAACTTGTAACGCATATCCTGATCATCAAGGCTTGGAAGAGAAAGTTTTGAAGAAAAGAGAAAGTTCTGATTGTGCTGAAATTAGGTAATTTAGAGTATGCAGATATACACAGGTATTCTTGATAACTTTTACTTATCTCTACCCTTCTCTAGGAAAGTGTATACCTGCTTGGGAGAAATTAAACTTACTGAGCTAAATGTTTTTATTTGCTAGTCAGTCACCACCTTGTAGTGAGTGACCTTTACAAGTTTTTGTACTAATGAGAAAATTACAGATTACCTATTTTTCTGTCTTCTCTCCAACTGATCAACACACACACACTTTACATTTAGAAGCTCCCGTAAGCAGGCACAGAACCGAGCAGGGAAGGGTATTTTCCCTGCCCTGGTTTTATGGGGCAGGCTTTGCCTGTCAAAGGCAGGAGCAAAGAATTGGGCAGATTCTTTACTGAACTCAGTGGGACTACTGTGCTAGTTTTCATGTGTTTTATAATGTTGGTATTTACTGGAGAGATCAGTGTCTTAGTTGATCATTTAGAATTTGTGAATGGTCAGAGTGTAGGAGCATTGCTGTGTAGAAAACGTCAGTCTATCAGCTTTATTAGTGTGCCAAATGAGGACATTATTGAACTGTCCTGTCTAAACTGTTGTTGGTTATTGACTTGGGCACAAAGTATCCAGTACTTAAAGGAACACAGCATGTAAGGAATGAAGGCTCTGATATGGTAATCGTGGATTTATATATGGCAGATCTGTCTACACATTTGGAAGAGTAAGTTGATTTAAAGAAATGATAAGAGTTTTTGAACTACTGACAGTCCTAAAAGTAAATTTTAAAACTTTTCATACTTTTTAATGGTGTACATTTCCTTTGCTCAGTGTCAGTGATTCAGTGACTCTTGATCTTAATGGAGGTAATGGCTTTTCAAAGGTTTCTTATATTTTATATCTCTTCTGAATGAGAATTGTCACTAGATTTTTGACATTTGTGTCAAAAGAGAAGTTGAGGAAATTTTAAGAACATCAATAACTTTTCATTTTGCTATAGACTTTATAAGTGTTCAGTTACGTGTTTGATAAATGCTCTTGGATATGCAGTATCTTCTGCCAGCAAACTGAAGGGACCACACAGCCTGTTTTATATGAGACAGGTCACCTCTAGAGGACGACCCAAAATGTATTAAAGGAAATGCTACAATGTTGAAAGTATCCTTAAGTTAGTGTTAATAATGTCTTTAAAATTTGATTGCATTAGATAAACTCTGGAATTTGTGTATATTATATTAAATATAGGAGAAGGTGTGAAAATTAGGGAAGTGGTTTTTTTTTGGGATCTGGGATGAATGGCTCTTTGGAGACCTGGAGACGGAGAGAGAGAGAGATCTAATGATAAGAGTAAGGATTTATCATCACAAGAAAAAAAACCGTAGTTATTTTTTTTCTCTAGTGTATAGAGGTTGTTTTACTGGCAATAATTAATATTAGATTTCTATTTCAGTACGTAAGAATATGAATTATAGTATGAATTGCACTCCCAAAACTAGATTTCTGCTTTAGTAAGTTTGTTTGCTGTGAAGATTACTACTCAAAAGACAAATGTTCATATTAATATTTGGTTTAAATATGTTTGTAAATGATGTAATATATTTCTTTTGACTAAACATGGGAAAATAATGTTATACATTGAAAAGTTTTTAAAGGCTTTGATTGGAGGTCATTTTTGCAGAGATGGTATTTTATATGCTTCTAGTATTTGGAAAAGAATTAGTCAAAAGGATTCACATAGTTTAAATATTGAGAAATTAATATCCAAATAATATACTTGTCTGATTTCTTAATAAGCTGGGGGAGGTGGGTGGGGTGGTAATTGTAATGTGCAAATGAATGGTGAAATCTACATTCATTTTCCAACTCTTTAACATACAGCTGTTGAATATTAGCTCATCGTTACTTTAATATATGTATAAAGAAGTATTTCTGTTTGTAGAGCTGCTTGTTGCTTAAAAAGAACCTATCATTTAAGTATTTTCTGTATGTTGTGCCAACAGGTTAGAACATTAACCTACCCACTTAAACACATTATCTTTTTTTATTTTAAAAATTATCTGTGGAATAATTTATTTACAGACATCTTCCTTCTCCCTTGCCCTTTCCAACCTTTACACAAATCACAGAGTCAACCAACTGCCTGATTTGAAATCTGAATCCTAATTAATCATAAAAGTTTAAACTTTGTTGGCACATCACACCTTAAAAGTATGTTGTTTTGTAATTTAATTTCTAAATATATCGTATAAATATATAATTTAATGTCTTCATTGTAATGCTCTAATAAACTAGCAAAATTAATATGGATTATAACATGAAGGAATTTTCATCTTGTTCTTTTGCTGTATGAAGGATAACTTATATCACATTTTAGGAGTAATAACAGCTTTTTTGCACTATGTAAATTCTAGTGAAGATCCTTATATAACTAATAAAATGATTATCAAAATGTAGTCTATCATTTTGGAATAGGAACCTAAGGAATTTATGACTTGCCCAACATAGAATAGGCTAGAGAAAAAAGCCCAGCTTGTGGTACTGCTTAGTGTTCTCACAGTTTTTCCAAAGAAGGTTGCAAAATCTGCAGAAAGAAGTGATTAGTAAAAATTCTCATTTGGTATGGTTGATGTGATCTGTGGCCTGGGCTTACGCATCTCACCAAAGCCTGTCCTTGTGTTAGGAGAAAGATCCTGTAGGTTCCTTTTTATGCTAGTTACTCTGCCAAGCATTGTTCTAAGCCTTTACCAATATTTTTTTAAATATATTTTTAAAGATTTATTTTTATTGTTTTTTTGACAGAGACAGACAGAAGGGGGAGGGCCAGAGCAGTCTCCATAGTTGACAGCATTAGTTTTCCACATAGTTTCACTCCACAGGTGGGTGCGGGGCTGCACAGGGCAGGAACTGGGCCGGGAGCCTCCCATATGGGCCCCAGCAAGAACTGAACTGGGGGGCACACCAGTTCAGCATATGGGTCCTCTGGGGATGGGATTCGATCTTTGGTCCCCAGGTCTGCAAAGTGAGCGTTTATCCTGCTGAGCCATCCCAGCTTCTCCCTTTCCCAATATTAACTCATTTAATTCTCACAATAGCCCTTTGAGGAAATATTATTTCTCACTTCTTAGATGAAACAGTCATGGAGATAAGTAACTTGCCCGAGGTCCCATAGCTAGTAAATGGCAGATCTGGGATTCAAACTCAGTCCCACGGTGAGGTCCATGCTTTCACTCCCTATGTTTTATTGTCTCAGCATAAATGCTCAAGAGTGCAAACAGTGCTTCCCCCCACATCTGCAGATATCTTCTGGAATGGAAAGTGTGCCAAGATGGAACTGATTCCCTTGGAGACAGTGTATTGAGCCTCACCTGACCACTCTCCCTGGAGTAGTCCCAAGACATTGTCACTGTGTCACAATGAAATGTGGGGAATCTGAAAATAAAACTCATCTGTTAGAAAATAGGATTACTAATTTTCTTTTTTTTAAGACATGTTTGTTTTTGAGAGAGAAGGGGGGAGGGCCCAGAGCAGTCTCTGTAGTTGCACATCGCTAGTTTTCTACAGTTTCATTCCACAGGTGGGGGTGGGGCTGCACAGGGCAGGAGCTGGCTGGTGGTCTCCCACATGGAAGGCACACTCCAGGTGGGAACCGAACCAGGGCCTCCCACATAGGAGGCTTGCCCTGGTGAGAACAGAACTGAGGGCACACCTCAGTTCAACACATGAGTCTGCACAGGCCAGGGCTGTGATTCTGTCCTTGGACCCCGGAGCTACAAAATGTGCTCAACCTACTGAGCCATCCCAGCATTCCTAGGATCACTAATTTTCATAATAAATGAATGGTGATTGCAAAGAGAAAGGCAGGATGCCTCTTTATCAGAATATTACCTTCTTGACCAACATTTGTCATGGGTGTCCCAAAATTCACGCAAGAAGTAATTTTGATAGAAAACAGGTTTATAATTAAAACTTGTAAATTCTCATTGCTCAACAATGAAAACGCCTTGTTCTTTCGTGTAGCGCTCCATTTTTAATAACCCTGAACTATCACCTGTCACGCTGTCTTTTTTTGTTGTTGGCAACACTTTACCGCACAAATGACGCAAAATTCAAATCTTGCGTGAATTTTGGGACACCCTCTACCACTTCTGATAAAAATTTCTTTTCTAACAGTGACCAGTTTTTCTTCTAACTGACCAGAAGAGGGTGTGCGTGACACCTGAAAGCAGTCAAAAGCTAACGATAAATTTTTTAAATGGGAAGAATAGGAAGAGAAACAGCCTGAACTAAATGAGCTTTGCTATTAATAGAGATGGAGTTTAGCTCTAAGCTCAGAACTCAGGAACCCTCCCTGTAGGTATTTTGTTTTAGAGCACACTGTTGAAGGACATTCTGATCACCTGTTAAGTAGTTCAGTCATTTCACTTAAAAAACAACAAAAAGGATTTATTGTTTTTGACAGAGACAAGAGAGATTGGGGGGCGGGCAGATCAGTCATCATGGATGTACGTCATCAGTTTTTGACATGGTTGCTATTCCACTCAGGTGGGTAGGGGCTGAGAGGGCAGGAACTGGGCCAGGTGCCTTCTCATATGGGAGACATACCCCCTCGTGCCTGGGGCCAAATGGGGGGGGCAGGGGGCACAAGAACTGAACTGGGGGTCTCCCATATGGGAAGCACACCCTAGTTCAGCATATGGGTTTGCATGGGCTGGGATTCGATCCTTGGTCTCGAGGCTGCAAAGAGAGCACTTAACCTGCTGAGCTATCCTGGCATCCCCCATTTCACATTTTTAAATTAGCAGTTACTATTTTAGCTTGACTTGGGTTCTTCCAGTGTTCTTGGATTCTTCTAACATGTATGAGATAGGAGACTTGGCTTATTACAGCACAGGTATTAATGGCAGTCTTGTGGAGCACAGGGCCTGAAGGGCCCCATTGGAGCTCCCACAGTGCAAAGATGGGAGATGTTTCCATTATGGACCCAGCCTCAATCCCTGGATTTCTCTCCACTGCATGCCTTCCATCTTTTTGACACTTTAAGTAATTATTTGTCAACCCTACTGCAAGTAAAGAGACATTTACTCTTGCAGAAATGGATCAGGTAAATGCATAGCTATAACCTAGCTACCTGTTAAGGTTTTAGTCTGGATGCAGAGAGATCAAGTAAGATACTGAATTGCATGAAATTTGGAGCTCCCAGCTGAGCTTGATGCTCTTCATACAGTTGCTGAGGAACAATATAATGCAGCTGCGAGTCGATGAGCTATGGTAAGGCCTGGAGTAGTACAGTTTTCTGTGGAAGGAATGAGTGCTTCATCTCAGAAGCATCAGGCTTGGCTATGCCCTTGAATTATCTGAAGGGAACAGGTAACCCAGCCTTGTGGTGGGACCCTGGTTGAGACAGTGTTCGTTGCACTTTTACTAGGAGAAGAGCGACTTAGTAAGTGATACCTATTGAGGTATGTGCACAGATTCCCCAGGTTATCTTTTTTTTTTTTGGTTAAATATATTGGGGTGACATTGATTGGTAAAAATTACATAGGTTTCAGGTGTACAATTCTGCATCATCTATGTGTTGCATTATGTGTTCACCACACAGTTCTCTTTCTATCACCATCCCCAGGTTATCTTTGCTTTAAAGTTTCTCTTTGTTTATCTGAATTAGCACATGGTTATTGCTTTGTAAACCCTGGTTTTGAGAATGGGATAATGAATTGAAACTAAATTTTGTTAGCTCTGGTTAAGAAAGACCGAGAGAAAAGTTTGAAAAGTGCTGGTTTCTCAATCATAGGAGAAATGTTAGAGGTCATCATTCCTGTTATTATCTTTTCCCCTTGCTTTCCCCCTTCCTGAAGTCAGTGCTTTTGTAAAGCAAATTGTGAGTTTTGGGTAAAGGCTGTAACATTTGTAATTAGAAAGGTAAGAAAGATCTCTTATTATTTTACAAATATTCAAACGTTGACAGCCAGGAAAAAGAACTATTTCTTTAGCTTTTAATCTTAATCTTCCTAATACTTAAGACACGCCATTTAAACTTTCATAATTTTTTAGATAAAGGGATCAGCAAACTACAGCCTGTGGGCCAAGTGGGCCCACAGCCTGCTATTATAAATAAGATTTTATTGGAACAAGGCCACACCCATTCATTTACATATTGTCTGTGGCTGCTTTCCCCACTGCAGTGACAGTTGAGTAGTTGTGACAGGCCCTTTACAGAAAGTTTGCCAACCTTTAACATTGAGATGATGTCCAACGGCCTTTCCTGCTTGTGTGATTCCCCCCAATTCTTCCTTTTATTTCTCGGGATAATACATCTGTCATGGATTTATGAGGGCTGTCCAGAAAAAAATGCAACCATTGTCAATATACGAGAAGAGTGGCATGGCTGGGTACTTTCTGGACAGCCCTTGTACATACTAAAAGAATATTAAGCGCTGCCCAGTGGTAGAAGGTATGTAGCTGCCCACAAGGAACACCATCAGAAACAAGCCCAGGTGCTTTGATGGTACAGGGACTGGGCAGCTTGGGCTTTAGCTTCTCAATCCTCTGTGCTCTCTAACATTGGGCAAGTCCCGTGATTCTCTGGTTTTTGGCTTCTTTTATGTCAATGAGTGATATACTGGTGGAGTCAGTTATAGGGCGCTGAAACTTGGGTCCTCCTTCAGGAAACAATGAGGCCATTCTTTGGTCAAGGGCAGTTATGAGTTGGACCAGGGCTGGGCACTTTGTTAAGGCCAGCGTAGCCAAAGACTACCAGTACCCTTAAAAGTGGTCTGGCACCCAGAATGAGCCATGGTCATTAAACGCGTCACCCTAGTTCCCTCAAAAATTTGAACTGGAGGCCACAGAAAGCAAATGGAATGGGTTTGCTGATACAGTAGGGAGGCCATGAGAACAACAAAGCACAGAGCTGCCTATACTGACAGCTTGGCATTTTTAGCCTGTCCCTAGGCCTTTGATCAATACGTTTTTTTTCTGAAATATATATATATATTTTTTTTTTACAGAGAGACAGAGAGAAGGGGTAGGGCCCAGAGCAGTCTCTATAGCTGCATGTCATTGGTTTTCTACATAGTTTTATTTCACAGGTGGGCTTGGGGCTACACAGGGCAAGAACGGGGCCAGGGGCCTCCCAAATAGAACCCCCAGTTTGGTTCTCTCTGGGGGCACACCCCAGTTCAGCATAAGGGTCCACAGGGACCCGGGCCAGGATTTGATCCTCAGACCCTGGGGCTGCAAGACAAGCGCTCAACACACTGAGCCATCCCTGCATCCCCAGTACTGTTTTTTCTTAATTGTGAAGAGCTTCTCTGTTTTTGACACCGATAATTTTGCATAGCTTGTCTTCAGGGTTCCTTCAAACAAATGGTCTTAGGATTCTATAAAGAGGAGGATTCCCCATAAATGCATTCAGAACTTGCCATCTTCACGGTGACATGTGCAGAGAACCTATATTGTGTCAGTGTGAGTGGCTGGGGACATAAAGAATAGCCCCAGGGCCATAATGGGGATGTCTACAGCTGAGACACAAGCTGGATCAGGGTAGTTCCTCCAGGCAGGACTGTGGATGCGGAAGCCTTTCAGCAGCTCCAACAACTACTGCCACCCTTATACCTGTATACGGTGTCCAAGACAAAGTGACCTAGAACCTGGAGATCATCCTTGACCCCTTTTCTTCTCACACATCCCATCTGTCAGGAAATTCTGTAATTAAGAGTTTCATGGTAAAATATATCCAGAATCCAGTGACTTTTCACTCCTTCCTGTCTTCACCATTTCTCACCTGTATGGTTGCAATCATCATCTTCTGGTGATATTATTTTTACTATTGTCCTCCTATGGTTTGTTCTGAACACAGTAGCCATAATGATCCTGTTAAAAATCTGAGGCAGACCATCTCTGTTCTACATTTTCCAATGGGTTCTTTTTAATATATTTTTATTTATTTATTTTTGACAGAGAGAGGAGAGAGAGAGAGAAAGATACAGAGAGAGAACTGAACTGGGGGAGCTCCCAGCTCAGCATATGGTTCCGCACGGGCCGGGGCCGGGATTCGATCCTCAGTCCGCGGCGCTGCAAAGTGAGCGCTTAACCTGCTGAGCCATCCCGGCTTCCCCTCCAGTGGGTTCTTATCTGCAGTGGTCAACACGCATGTGTACTCACACAGCTACTACTCTGACCTCGTCTTCTACCACGTGCGGCCTGCACCCTTGCTCACTCTACTGGCCTCCTTGCTAGGTCTCGAATGTGCCAAGCATGCTGCTGCCTCCAGGCCTTTGCACTGTCTCTGCCCTTTGCTGGAAAGTCCATTCACCCCATCCTATACGTCCTTTGAGTCTTTGCTCAAATGTGCCTTCACAGTGAGGCCTCAGGGGAGTCAGGGATTACCTGCTCCAAAACTGTAACACTCCTTCATCACTTTATTCCCCAAACTTGCTTTTTCTTTTTACCATCTGCACTTCATGCCCAAATCCACCCTCCACCCTCCCCCATGTGAATTTACCAAGCTCTAACTTCCTATAGAGCTTAAATTGTCTCCTCCTACTACACTCTGTGTAGGCAGGGACTTCAAAAACAGTTTTGTTACTGCTTTATCTTCGCCTAGCACAATGCCTGGTGCAAAAAAGGCACTCAGCAAGTCTTTGTTGAATGAATGAATGAATGAATGAATGCTGAATGAAGTAAGGAAATTGACATTTGCAGTGCACTCGTGCATGTGCAGCCCTTACCCTCATACTCACTGACTCCCTAACTACTCCTATTTTCCCACATTGATTCAGAGTTTGGGGTTGGAGGCAAAACTGAGCTGAATCCCAAATAGAAAAGCCTCACCCTGTAATAGGGGCTCCCTGAGTTACTTACTCTGTACTTCATGGTCCTGTGTTACTTATAGCTCAAAACATATGGTAAGTTTAGTAACTAATGATTCCTATATAGAGGGAGGTGACAGGTAAGTGAGACATTTCTCTGAGATTAAGCGGAAAGGGAAAAGAATGCACAAGCAACTTCCAGTGGGTCTCTAATGGTTTACTTTTAAGCTGTATGAGCAGTACATGAGAGTGTGATATATTATTCTTTATATTTTATATCCTTGAGATTTTTAATAATAATCAAAAGGAACAAGCCAACTGAAATACAACCATTTTCTATTCTGTAACTACTTCCCAAATTTGCACTAAGTCTGACTTCAGTACATTGACAAAGCAAGTCAGTGATCAAAATGGACCTAGAAGTCAGGCCGAAACCCCACTCTTGATTGATTTAGCAAATAGTTAGAATTCAATAAATAGCTAGTAGCTGTGAATATTATCTTCTTCCCCTGAGCCAGAAATGTCTCACTTCATACTTCACCTGACCTAACCACCCCCTCCAGTAGTGAGAAATGTGGCTCACACCTAGGACTTGCCCATCTGCTCTCTAGCTGGAGCAAGGTGCCTTAATCTTTACAGAAAGACTGAAGATTGTGTTGGACACCCACTTATCTGGTTTCCTTAGCAACCAGAACACAGTATTAAAAATGCCGGCATCCCTACCTCAGAACAGAAATTGAGTGAGCCTGGTCATGGAGCCCTGGGTCTTCTCCGCACTGCTTTAACTCTTCAAAGACCCTTCCTCACCTCACCTCACATGACAGCCAGCCTCTAAAGGGATAACTATGTGCAAAGTTGTCATAACTAAAGCTCTGGACCCATGTCCGTAGCCAACTCACCTTTGTCAGTTATAGGGGCCCTGGAAATGTGGAACAAATGCTCCCTTTTAATTCAGAGGTTTAAGAAAAAAATTCCATACCATGTAACTGTTACAGCAATTTAGATACGCTGCCACCCATTTCCATGAAGTCTGAGCAAGAATCAAGGTGATGAAGCTGCACAGGCATTTAAAGCACAAGGGAAAAAAAAGAACTTTTAAAGCAAGTCGCTGTTACAGAACTATGGCCAGGCATCTATTGGTCTCCGCTTAGTATGTCCCTACTTGGAGGAATGGCTTCACCCCAACCCCCATCAAGGATATATAATCTCTTAATTGCAACCGGAGCAGACAGTTAACTGATCCTGAAACCATTGATTGGTCTGGAATCCTGAAACAGTTCATTCAATCTGGGCCAATGGGCCTTTTCCTTGGGATTTGGGGATTTGGGACTGAGAAAGATTGGCTCAGTTGGTTTTGGGTGACTGCTTTTTCAGACAGAAATCTCCAACACCATGAAAAAGCAAAGCCTGAGTCACACGGTGTTCAACAGGTGTCCTTACCAGCAGACATTTTAGAACCTCCAATATCCCAATGCATTTTGACTGTCCATGAGGGAAAAGATGTATGTTATACAGTGTTTTCCTAAGGTGTTTGACCATAAATTTGTTCTCCAGATTTACTTGGTCACCAAGTACTTTCTC
Organism: Craseonycteris thonglongyai; assembly: GCA_004027555.1. Classification (NCBI taxonomy): domain Eukaryota; kingdom Metazoa; phylum Chordata; class Mammalia; order Chiroptera; family Craseonycteridae; genus Craseonycteris; species Craseonycteris thonglongyai. The sequence continues at coordinate 36,632 of PVKE010000153.1, read as the reverse complement.
TGCAAAAACTATGAACAACCTGTGGAATTAGATTTCATGAAACGTGCATCAAAATATGCTGCTTACACTATGAAGCTACCAGAGTGGGATGCACAGAGCACGCTGAACTGCTCTAACTCAGAGGTCCTCAGCCATGGGAGATTTTCTCCCCAGGAGACAGTTGGCAATGTCTAGAGAAACTTTTCGATTTTCACAACTGGAGACCATCTATTGGGTTGACACCAGAGAAGCTGCTAAGCACCTTACAATGCGCAGGACAGTTGCCCCCTCCCTCGCCACCTCTAAGAATTATCTGACCCAAAATGGCAATAGTGCAGAGGTTGAATAACTGAACTAACTTAACGCCAAGATACTGGATTGGTCTCAGGTGGGTTTAGGCTCCCAAGCTACAATCAAGTGCCCTTGACCTCTGTTTCTGGCACATGTTTACACATTCTGTCATGTTCCAGAGTGGACTTAGCCAGACACATTCAGATCTGGATAGAACAAGCCTCCCTCTCACACATCCTGGGGGAGAGGAGGTTGACCCAGAGCTTCTGATCACATGCCAGTGCCTCCTCCCACGTCTGCCACTCATTTTCTCCCATCACATGTAGAGGCGTGTGAGGAGAAAAGGTCAGAGAAGCACTACGGGCAAGGGCTGCGAGTGAATGCTCCCAGAAAAGCAGGAGTCCAGAGCTAACAGAAGGCCTGCGGAATGAGCTGGCCTGTCCCTGACCACGCGAGTGACTCAGCAAGAGTGGTGAGACCTGTGTTGTATATGACATGGTGAGTCCAGCCACCTGCCCCGGGGGATCAGCATCCATGAGGCAGACATGGTGGAGCCTCTCATCTTACTCCAATCATTTCCCAAGCAACCACGCCCCTCGGGAGGCTCAGTGGACAGGGCCTTGGAAGTGCGCGAGCAGCCCTTATATTCCTGGAGAGGAGAGTAGGCCCCAAAGCCTTGCTACCCTGTAAAGGATTTGCTGTCTTCTTAAAGTCATCACATTCTGGTTTGCTCAGATGTTAGGGGGTCCCCAGATGTAGGCCTTAATTTTAAAACCAAGACGGTCCTATGTAATCTGAGAACAGTGGTCACCCTACTTAAATTTGTCAATAAAATATAATAATATTTTTTAGAAAAAGCAGAAAATGAGGCTCCTTTATGACATTTTGATTAAATTACTCTATGATTGCTAATTAGGGACCCATGAATGAGTTAGTCACCCTAGGGGAGTTGAGAGAAGTACAGGCAGTTCCAACTCACACATGGTTGTGTGTATAAACCCTTTGCTTGAAACTTAGAACATTTCCTCCCCCCCCCAAAAAAAAAGAAAAAACATTTAAAAGTGTTGATGATACCTCCAAGCTAAACCCCAGAAGCCCTTAAATATAACTCATATTGTAGTTGAAATGATAGACCCCCCCCCACCCCCACCCACTTCCCCACAGGAAGCAATGCTTGGGCAAATGTAGCATTTCAGTTACATGGGTTGAAATTGGAGTTGTGATTTCCCCTTGTTTCTAGGAGACAGTGAATATAACTCAGGATAATAGGCACGTAGTCACAATTTCTAGGCCCCTCCTATGTGCAAGTGAACACACCTGTGCACACACATGTATGTACATGGCCTGTTTCTTACCCAACCCCCACCGCAGTGGGATAGTGAGAATCAAGGATCCTTGGTGTGATGTCTACCCAGTGGCGCATTCCCCTGCTGGACATTTGCATTTCAGGATAGACACTGTCCTTTCTGTGGCCTCCAGGTGTTGGTGACAGGATGGGGAAGCACAGCAGAGCCCCCAGAATCTGTGGGACAGAGACCCAGGGCTGGCAGCATGTGGGGAAAGGCAAAGTGAGCTGAACCCCAGACAAAGTTTCTGGGATATAGGATCTTCGGTGTGAAGAGAACCAAAGAGAAGATTCAGTTCCATTCCCCATTTACAGATGAGGAAACTGAGGCCCAGGAAATGAAGGGACCTGCACAAGCTCACGTAGACTTTTGGAGGCTTGTTAGAGGAACCCAGATTTTCCAATCCTCAGGCTCTTGCTCCTGCATCCAATATCCCAGAAACTAGAAAATCTCCTGGAGTTCTCTACTTCTAATTCTACTTTTGAAAAGTAGATTCTCTAAGAAAACTTTGTTTGCTGACCAAAATAGCTGTGCTTACTGAATCGGGATCATAGAACTCCCAAGGGAGAGATTGGCAGACTCTGTTACCCCATGACACTGCAAACGTGGCAGGTTCCTGCCCTGGGAATCTTCCTCTAATCAAGCAGGACAGCACCACCAACCACCAGCAATTTCCACCAGCATCACTACATGTACCACTGCATAGAGAGTGGCTGCCTTGCTCCTGGTCATCATACCTCTTTAAATGTTCTTAAACCCCAAGAGCAGTGAGACTGCTCCTTGTGGGTGTGTGATGGTGATAGAAGGGGAAATGCAATGCTTTGCTGAAAGATTTCACGTTGGTGCTTCGTGCTGCTATGCCCACAGATGTCCACTGAGTATCCCAACTTCTTTCCCAACTTGGAAATGCCAGTTCTCTCCCTCAAAGCCATGCTGCTTTATACAAGCCTCAGGCTGCCAGAGTGAGTGGCTGTACTCTGGATATGCAATTATGATTGAGTAACGTATGGAATGTGTAGAGCTGTTCACACTTTGCATAATGCTTTTACATAGATGATTGCGTTTGACCCTGTGAGGGAGTTCAGACAGCGATTTCTATACCCATTTGTGGATGAAGAAACTGGAAATGATTTTGATTATTCTTCAAATTCATCCAGGAGCAGAGGTGAGATTAGAACATGGATTTCCTGAATCTAGCATCTTTTCCACCCAAAATAAAGCAGTCTTTTTTAAAAAGTATAATTGTTTTTAAACAACTAGTACCTTACACTTTGTTCAACATCCAAAATGTACAAAAAGACTTACAGTGAAAACTTAGTTTCCTTTCTGCTTATCAGCCCCCACTCCCAAAGCAACTCTTAGAGACACAGCCTTCTAGAACTAATCTATGCACGTACCAGTAATGTTACAGTTGAGCCAAAACACAGATCTGAACTGAGCAGGTTCACTTGTATGCATATTTTTTCATCTTATAAATAAGTGACATAAACTTATGGTATTCATAAATACAGTACAGAACTGTAATCTATTTTCTCTTCTGATTTTCTCTAGTTAACTTTAATGCTAGAATAAAGTGTAACATATACCTATAATGCATATAACATACAAATTATGTTTAATTGACTATGTTATCGATAAGGACAACAGTAGGCTATTAGTATATTTTGGGGGGAGTCAAGAGTTATACATGGAGTTTTGACTATGCAGGAGGTCAGCAATCCTAACCCATGTGTTATTAAAGATTTATTTTTATTGTATTTGACAGAGAGAGAGATAGATAGATATAGACACAGAGAGAAGGGGTGGGGGCCAGAACCGTCACCACAGCTGCACATCATTGGTTTTTCCACATAGTTTCACTCCACAGGTTGGCACGGGGATGCACAGGGCAGGAACTGGGCTGGGGTCTCACTCCGGCAAGAACTGAACTGGGGGCACTCCACAGTTCAGCATATGGGTTTGCACAGGCCGGGATCGGGATTCGATCCTCGTTCCCCGGGGCTACAAAGTGAGCACTTAACCCACTGAGCCTTCCCGGCTCCCCCCCCCCCCCCCGCCGTGTGTTATTTAAACGTGAACTGTATATGTTGTATAAAAATACGTGTGTATATGTATATGTGTGTAAACAAATGAGAGAGAGCTTTGATTCACTAAAACATGTATTTTCCACTTCTGCATATGCTTGCTGCCTTCTTAGGGATCAATCGTGCTCACCTGGTTGAGGGTAGAACAGTGTATCTTCTAGTTAAGTGCATGTCCCACAGAGCCAGCCAGCTCTAGGGCATAGCTGGCACTGCCTGACACATCCATGTCACATCACCTTTCTTAGCTGCAGTTTTGTGACCTGAAAAGTGGACTTAATAACTCCTAACTCATAAATGAGATAGTGTCTGTAACATGTTTAGCATTTAATACATGTAATCAACAAATAGTGGCTATTTTTTGCATGCCTACTATGTCTCAGACACTGTGTGGGGTATAAGAGAAAGGGTAGAGGGGAAGTCGGGATGGCTCAGTGGGTTAAGCACTTGCCTTGCAGCCCCAGGGACCAAACATTGAATCCCAGCCCCAGCCCCAGCCCATGCGGACCCATATGCTGAACTGGGTTGTGTTTCCCATGCAAGAGGTCCCCAGTTTGGTTCTCGCCCCCTGGTTTGGCCCCTGGCTCGAGGGGGCATGCCTCCCATGCGGGAGGTCCCCAGCCTAGTTCCTGCTCTGAGCGGCCCTCACCCACCTGTGTGGAACAAAACCATTTCAAAAACTGATGATGTACAACTATGGAGACTGCTGGGCACCCTCCCCCTTCTCTCTGTCTCTGTCTCTCTCTGTCTCTGTCAAAAACACTAAAATGAATCTTTAAAAAAAAAGAGAAAGATTATGAGTAAAACAAGGAGTTGGTCATTAAAATGTTTATAATTTAAAATAGGAAAAAGCAATCTAGGCAAACAAATGATAGTACAGCAGAATGGGCAGAAAGACATTAGTGTAGAGGATAAGAGCATAAACCTTGGATTCAGATATTCTGGGGTTCAAATCCCGTCTTGGATAACTTAACTTCACTTGCTGTCATATATTAAACAGGAGTAATAATATAAAGTTGTGAGGATCAAGTAAAACAATGCTTGGCACTTAAAACAGTGCCTGTGTTGCCAGGATGCTCAATAGGTTGAGCACTTACCTTGGAACCGTGAGGTCCAGGGATCAAATCCCCACCCCAGCCATGCAAACTCATATGCTGAACTGTGGTACCCAACTGGCAACCACCCGGATGGTGGTGAAGGTTCTTACTATCCATGTGGGAAGCCCCCACCCAGTTCAGTTCCACCCCATATGGCCCCACTTCCACCTGTGTGGAATGAAACTGTCAAAATACAAATAAACTAATGATGTACAACTATGGAGACTGCTCTGGGCCCTCCCTCCTTCTCTCTGTCTCTCTCTATTTCTCTCTTTCTCACCTTGTCTCAAACAATAAAAAAATAAATCTAAAAAAAAACAACAGTGCCTGGCACATGAGAGACATTCAATAAAGAGTGATTTTAATAGTTATAATATCTAATTATATGTATGAATAAATGACACAGTAGGAATATGTCCCAGGTGCCAGGATAACACAGGGCAAGGGTGAGCATTGCAGTGACATGAAAACCACCATTGTAGCCCTCTCCCTTGAGATCACTACAGGCTGGGTGGGCCCTGTTGTTGACATTTCACCTGCATCTCATCCCTCCCAACCTCCCTGTGAGAATGGTATTACTCCCTTTTCACAGGAGGACACCAAGGCTTAGAGAACTTGTCCCAAGGTGAAGGCAGAAATAGCAACTTTATTCTCATCCTCTTCGTTTCATCTTGCTCCTCAGAGAAATGTCACTAAGACCAGGACGTCAGGGACTGGGGGCGCTTCTTGGACAATGTTCACGCCTTGCTCTTCTGCCTTTACTGAGTCCTGTTGTGTCCAGGCCATTGGGCTGGGTGGGCAAGAGCAAGAACCAGATGGCAGCCCTAGCCCTCCGAAGCTTCCACTCCTGTTGGGGGACAGACCACAAGCCTCAATGAGCACCCTCTGAGTCACTCACAGTTGCGATAGTGAAAAGGAAAGGGTGTGCTGGGCCTGGAACCCACCCAGTTCAGGAGGATTTGGGACTCTATCTCCATCTGCCTTGCTTTCCCTAAGTTTGGGGGAGAGGTTGGAAGTAAGAGGTAGAGAGATGAGGAGCAGAGAAGGGAATTGAGAGCACTATTGAACGAAGCGGGTGGACAGTCCCTTTTTAGCCTGACACTCACAGGGCAGTCCCTTGTTGGGCCTCCCCTTCCCCCACTGTGATGAGTGCAGCCATGAGCAGCACCCCTCATACTGTAGCCACTGAGATGGGCGCTGAATTGACAGAAGGCCAGTGAATGTAGCTTCTGCCACTGTCATCCTTACTGTTGATGTTCTTGACATCGTTCATATGGCACCTTCGAGCTTACCCAACACCTTTACATCTACCATGTCGTTTACCTCTTCGTAGATTACAATGTTTATTTATGTGGGATTGGGCTGTGTAGAAATGAGGGGAAGGTTGGAAATTGCTCTCCCACATTGCTACAGCTTGCTCTAAAATTTCTACCTTCCGAGTAGGTATTATTAGCCCCATCTTAGGCAAGGAACCCGAGGTTGTGAGCATTTAAGTGACTTGCCCAAGGTCACAGAGCTCACATGTGGCTGAGCAGAAGGCTGATCTGAAGGGTTCTTACAGTAGCATGCTTTGATGCCATGTGTTAATCTCTTGTCAGACTGCACATGTTCTGCCCTTACCAAAGAGCCTCTTAGCTCTACATTCTTTACAGGGGAAGAATGAGCCTGTGTCCCACAGCACACTGGGCCTGAGGGAATAAGGTTTTCATTGGCAGATGTCTATGTTCTAGGGACACACCCCCATCTCACCTTTGGCTCCTGTTAAAGGCAGAATTATGCCCCCCAGAATTCATATATTGAAGCCCTAACCACCAATGTGACTGTATTTGGAGATGGAGTCTTTAGGAGGTAATAAAACCCTGGTTGGATAGGAATGATGTCCTTAGAAGAAGAGGCAAAGACACCAGCATGTTCTCTCTCTCCAAGCATCAAAAAATAGAAAAGTCCTACAGATAAAACATTTAGTGCTACAAGAAGCACAGTAAAATAATTTAAATTTTTGCATACACAAATGAAAGGTCATGTGAGGGCGCAAGATGGCAGCCATCTGCCTGCCAGGAAGGGAGGCCTCACCACAAACCAACCCTGCTGTCACTTTGATCTTGGACTTCTAGTCTCCAGAACTCTGAGAAAATAGAAGTCTATTGTTTAAGACACCCAGGCTGTGGTATTTTGTTACGGTAGCCCTAGCAGACCATTACAGCTCCCATGACCTAAATCTCTAGCCTCCACCTCCACCTTAAGGCATCGAGTCTAGGTGATTTACCCAAGAGATCCTCTCCAGCATTCTCCCAATTACAGTTTAAACTCTTCTGTGTCTTCTTTCTCACTTTCTGAGCTCATATCCTTCACCTTCAAATTAGCTTCACTAACAGCTTTCCTCTGTTATTCTGTTTCTCATCAGCTCCTTTCTGGTCCATTAAATATAATTATAAGACAATGAGTCTCTCTTTTTTTTTCTTTCTGATTCTCTTACAGTTGCCTATGAATTACTCAGTGTTGGTGGAACCCAGTGTGCAGGTATAGAAATATCTGTTTGGAGTCTCATCTCTGTCATCTTCTAGCCGTGGGCCTTGATCAAGTCATAGGGGTGTTGGAGAGTAAATGAATTAGTGTACATGAAAGCAATGTGCCAATTGTAAAGTTCTACCAAATGAATGGTGCTACTGCAGTTGGTGGTGAAGGTGCTGTTTAAAGGAGCTCCTTGGAGGATTGCCTGCACCGAGTTGCACACTGACCTTAGGCCATCACTGAGCAGCATGAGTAAAAGTTGCCCTATGAAACGCAGTCTGCTCTTTAAGGAAGAGCATTGCCAATGTTCACAAAAGTGCAGTGTTTATTTTCATAAAAACTTTCTAAAGAAATACCTTGTGATCCTGAGAAACAAGTTCGTTTTTATCAGTGAACCCCATGAATTCTAAAAATGATCATGTTTCCCTTTTTATCTTGGCTTCTTGGGAGCTCAGAATTAAATTGACCGCCTCTTTTCAGCAAATTTAGTTGCCCTTCTGTCGAACACTTTATATACAGTAGACTCTGTGTTAACCAGCACCCATGGGGATTAGTAGAGGTTGGATAAAGGTACAGGACACTCTCAAGCAACTAGCAAAACTCTCAAGCAGCCAGCATAAAAAAATCTTTGATTCTTTAAAGCTGGTTGCTTGAGTTCTGATTAACTGAGAATCTACTGTACTATCCCTTCTGTCACCTGAATTTCCTTCTTGGTTGTTATCTTTACTTGGTTCTTCAACATAGTTATTTCACAAGTTAATGGAGGAATACATTCTTGTTGTAAATATGAAAATAAGTCAGAATGATACAGAATATAACTTGAAAGTATTAATTTATTATTTATGGTATAGTACCCTATTTGTATAAGCAGCCTAAAATCCGTTTATAATATTAGGAATAATAAAGTTTTAAATAAAAACAAAATAAAAAAACTTTATTTGAAAGCTACTACCATGCTATTAATAGATATGTTCACATATGTGCTCTCTTTTAATTCTAACAGCAACTCCATAAAGCAGATATCATATGCCCATTTTACAGATGACATAATTGAATGAGGTTAAGTTAGTTGTTGAAAGTCGTAGATAGTAATTGGCAAAGCTAGGAATGCAACTCAGGTCTGGGATTCAAAATTTGTGTGTTCACTCCTTCATTTGTTTATCTCATCTCTCTATAGCAAAAAGGAGGACTAAAAATTTATGGACACCTATGGTATGTGGATGTGTGTGGGGGGCAGGGGGGCGGGGAGCCTTAGGAATTGCTTTGCATTACAGCTACTCCTCACTCTTCTTCAAACCACTAGATTATTTAGGTAATTCAGCCTAGAGCCTTTTTTCTCTTTAAGTGCCAACAGAGACCTGGCCCAAGAGGGTTGCTCTCCTGCCAACTGTAGGAGAAGACTCAGCAAAGGTCAGGTGCAAGAAAGTTAGTCTTTAAGCTTCCATCATTGACCTTCCCTGTTGAGCAGTGGGTTGCGGTTATCAAGCCAGAATTCAGTGTGGCTAGAATTTAGTGTGGCTTCCCTTTCTGGAAGGGGCAATAGAGGCATCTGTACTGCAGATGGCTTGTTAGGGTCTGGTGGAAAGAAATCTGATCACCTTTGGTTCCTGTCCCACCTGCACAACCCCCTCTACCCCCCAACAAGGTCAAATTCTTTTTTTTTTTTTTAATTGAAAAAATTGTATTTATTGTTTTTGACAGAGAGAGAGAGAGACAGAGACAGAAAGAGACAGAGAGAAGGAGTTGGGCCCAGAGCAGTCTCCATAGTTGTATATCATCAACTTTCGACATAGTTTCACTCCACATAGGTGGGCAGGGGCTGCACAGGACAGAACCGGACTAGGGGGCCTCCCGCATGGGAAGCTCACCCCTTTGAGGACAGAACTGGGGGCCACACCCCAGTTCACCACATGGGTCGACATGGCCCTGGCGGGGACTCGCTCCTTGGACCCTGGAGCTGCAAAGCAAGTGCTCAACCCACTGAGCCATCCCTGCTTCCCCAAGGTCAAATTCTTATTGCCATGCATGTTTGCCTGGGTTTTCTTCCCGATCCCTTCCAGTAATTGTACTGGCTCACCCCTTCCTCTTTTGCTCTGGCCACAGGACACAGCTATTGATATAAACACTGACCGCTGTCCCAGCTAACAGGCAAGCACAATTCTATTTTCATCTGAATTCCCAGCATCTTGGAGAAAGAACTTGGCCATTCCCATCGACCAGACAGACCCCTGATGCGGGTGAAGAGCCTGCAGGCTCCTTCTGTAACCTTCCTTTGACTTGGACTCAGAAGACAAAGGTGAACTTGAGTGCTGCAGGGACACAGCTCTCCTTTATGCTCCCACCAGGCCCTGGGGCTGTCTCCTCTCCAGCACTGAGGCCCTTTTGTCCTGGCGGGGCACCCACAGCCTGACTGCCCACACTGTGAAAGCGCAGTTCCAGCGCCCTCTCCCCCTCCCGCGTGAGTGGCGGTGCCTGGAAAAGCGCTTTTGAGTTTTGCGAACGCACACTGGTCCTTTTCTTCTTCGAACGCCTGCAGCTTTGATGCTGTGCGCCTGGAAGCCTGGCGCTCTGCTGGTCTTTTTCGGAAAGGCCGTGCGAAAGCCGGGCCCGGGCTCTCTGGCGGCCGCCGGGCTTCCCGGAAGAAGCGCGCTGGCCGGGGCGGCGCGGGGGCCGGGCTGAGAGCAGCTCCTGCGGCGCTCCGAGGGGCCGCCGGGGGGCTGGGACGAGCCCACCCGAGCCGGAGTTCATCGGGGAAACCGATCTCATTTCAGTCCTCCTTGACCCAGGGATGTAACTTCTAGGAACTCATTCTGTATACCAGGATATTCATATTTTTTCACTTTAATCTTACAAAAAGTTTCAAACTTGCAATCAAGGTGAAAGAATGATACAGTGGATACTCATATACTCATTATCTAGAGCCTACAATTCGAATTTTGAACGGAAGGATTTAGCTACAAGAGCTAGCTAGCACTGTGTGTGTGTGTGTGTGTGTGTGTGTGTGTGTGTGTGTGAACCTAAATGCCCTGCCCCCTGTTTATAGCACATTTGCATAATGATGCTCTATAGCAATTAAAATATCGCGTTTACTGGCATGGAAAAACGATATATTTGTTAAATAAAAAATAGGTAGAAACCTATATGTACAACATTGTTACTTTTGTTTGAAAAAATGTTTATGCAGAGGGAAAAAAATCGACCCTGAAGTTATATATTAAAATTAACAGGATTATCTCTAAATTAGGATGTACATTCATTTATTTTCATAGGACTTATTTTATTTCTTTCAATGAGCTACTTCTATGTAAAGTGAAAAGGGGATTTAAAACAGGTGTGGTCAGCTCAAAAGGTTAACAGGGCTGGCAGCACCATTTATTTCGACGGAAGTCCTACCTAGGCTGTCCCAGCTCCTACACAAACATTACTGCGTCATCACCTGTTCTAGCGTTAGAACTCTATCAGCCTCACACAGATCTCCCCTGAGCACCAGACCCCCTTTCCTGCAGCAAACCAGGTGGTTCCTTAGCCACTGAAGAGGGAGACTCCTGTCACACTATTACCGTATTTTCCGGCGTATAAGACGACCAGGTGTATAAGACGACCCCCTAATTTTACAGTTAAAACATAGGTTTAGGCCTATATTCGCTGTATAAGACGACAGCCTTGGAAGTGGGGGGTAGTCTTATACAGCGAATATAGGCCTAAACCTATGTTTTAACTGTAAAATTAGGGGGTCGTCTTATACACCCGGTAGTCTTATACGCCGGAAAATACTACTTTCCTCACTGGAAGTGAAAGTCTCTGGGGTGAAATTCTCTTTAAATAAAGGGCCGGGGATCAACACAGAGGTGCTATGCTTCCCTGGGCCCTGAGTTCTTTCTCTGTGAGAGGCTTGCCCAGTTAGACAGCAGGGGAGGGTGGCTTTAGTGTGGTTTCTTAGGGAACCGTTAGGACCAGCCGGATGGTATTTTCATCACCATTCCAGTGATGGCACTTTCGGAAACTACAATATTTACAACTTACTTCTATTATGTGTGTACATATTTTTAGTTGACAACATAAATCCACACACTCTCTTATAAGACCCCCAGAGCAGTATCAAAAAAGCATTTGAAGATGCACATAGACTGGCCAACATTTATTTTGCTGTGTAAAACCATTAAGAAAGAAACCACTGTTTAGGATTAGCATTACTTCATAACAGAAGAGACATTTTACCACACGCACAACATAGAAAGGACAATTTCAAAATATAAAAAAGGTGTTCATTTTTAATTGAAGTAACATGATTAATAATAATATAAAATTTCAGGTGTACAACTTTATAATTCTATATCTATTGCATGATCACCACCAAACGTCTAGTTTCTGTCCATCACAGTATAGTTCACCCCCTTTACCCATTTCCTCCCCCCCACTTCCTTCCCCTCTGATAACCACCAATCTGTTGTCTGTATCTATGAATTTGTTTTTCAAAATACAGTATTTAAATTTAATTTTATAAAAACTCTTACTAAATAAAGATCCACCTCTCCCCCTATGAACTTTTAACATTGTTACCATTTCTATAAAAACTGACAAAAACTTTTTCATAGACAAGCACTGGTTTGGGAACCAATATTAGGAAACCGTTTCTCCGTTGTTTTTGAGCCTCATGGTCATTCATTTGCACCCGTGGAAACAGTTTCAGAGACCACCAGCTGATAAGTGGTTGAGTTAGGATTTCAATTTAAGTCTGTGTTCTCTAGAATCAATGGTTTTGCCCTATTTCAGATTGTGTCTGTATAACCATGTTGCCTTTAGTGGTTCTTCCAGGAAATAACTGACAGAAAATATGTCTGATTTGCTTTTCAAAGTTTTGGTTAAACTTGGGTCACCAGAGTAAGCACAGTGGATCAAATCTTATCTTTGATCTAAAAATCATTGAGCTGATAAGTCTTTCAGATAAGTTCCTTCCTAATTTCAGTATTTGTTTTACCAGCAAAGTTGTCATCACAGGTGATTTCAAGGGGAAGAATATATATTAAAATTCTAATCTACCCTCATACATCTATTAACTGATGCCTGAAATTTTTTCAGTTTAATCACCTCTGTTGATGTTTGAAAAACAGTTATTCAAAATTTGGGAATAATCTAAAAAGGTAGACAGGATATCCTTTCAATTTTATATTGAAGCATTGTTTAACAGACTCAACCAGCAATTATTGTAATTATCCAAGGGAATGTAGGGTGTCTGACTTTGCTTTTCACTATTAGTTAAGGGCTTAGACTCTGAAGTTACATGTTAGCGTGTAGACTTTGTCTGAAATAGAGAAAAATAATTTCTGTCCAGTAGAAGTGATAACCCCAAAGGTTATGGTTTTCTTGCCCTGTAGAACATTAACCAGTTTCATCTCTAAATTGGCACATTTATGTTGTCATGCCTTTCCTGATAGACTGTATAAAACCCTGCCACTTCTCTAATGCCCATGTGAACCAGCCTTGACCACACTGCGGGTGTGTTCCCTCTTTGATGGGTTGAATAAAATTTATTTCAATGCAGTCACCGTCTAAACTACTTTAAAATGTTTTCAACTGTTTTGCCTTAGTGTGCATGAAGAATCTGAGAACCGGTTTGAAGAAGTTGAAAGATACGCTATTTGGGATCTGAGGGAGATGCAGAAGAGGGCACATGGGGCAGGGGGATCAGCCAAACTTCTCAGGACAGTTGTACCAAAAAACATTCATTTTTTCATGTAGTTCCTTTGTCCTTGAGTGGTGGCTAGTAGTTGGGGCTGGCCATGGTGAAGGATTTGAATTTGACCCTGTAAATCATAGGAGTTATTAGAAGTTTCAACCCAGGAACAGATATAATCGTATTTTGAATTAGAAAGAAAAAAAATGTGGACAATAGTGCATTGGATGGGTGGAGGGAGAGTCTCAATGAGAGATGATCAGAGTTTAACCCATACATAAATGTACATGAATGGAAAGTTAATTATAAACTCAAAAGGCAATTCAAAGATAAAGTGGACAGTTTGTGATAAGATGTAAGGCATGAAAAAAGGAAGCAGTCTGCGACGACAGCTGGATGGATGGAAAATTGGTGAAGGTGATCAAGGTAGAAAGCTCTATTTTCGACCTGTTGAGTTTGAAGATCGTCAGAAGTTTGAATCTGGAGCTATGAGTTTGAACCAGAAAAAAATTTTTGAGGGGATGCCAGGATGGCTCAGTGTGTTGAGTGATCATCTTGCAGGTCTGGGGTCCGAAGTTCGAGTCCTGGCCCTGGCCCAGAGGGACCCATACGCTGAACTGGGGTGTGCCCCCAGTTTGGTTATCACCAGGCGAACTCCATGCGGGAGGTCCTCGGCCCAGTTCCTGCCCTGTGCAGCCCCAGGCCCACCTGTGGAATGAAACTATGTAGAAAAACCAATGACATGCAGCTATGGAGACTGCTCTGGGCCCTCCCTTTCTTTATTAAAACAATAAAAATAAATCTTTTTTTTTTAAATTTATTTTTATTTTTATTTTTTTTATTGTTTTTGACAGAGAGAGAGAGAGAGAGAGAGAGAGAGAGAGAGAGAGAGAGAGAGAGATACACAGAGAGATACAGAGACAGAGAGAGAACTGAACTGGGGGCACTCCCCAGTTCAGCACATGGGTCCGCACAGGAGGGGCTGGGATTCGATCCTTGATCCCCAGCGCTGCAAAGTGAGCACTTAACCCACTGAGCCATCCCAGCTTCCCCAAAAATAAATCTTTAAGGAAAAAAAAAAAAAGAAAATTTGAGGCTTAGCCATGTACTGGTTATAAATAGAAGTTATGGATATGTATATGATTGTTGAAGAAAACCAGACATTGGAAATCCTGTCCACTACTTACCTGTCTAGAGGAAAATGGCACGTTCACCAAACAGCATCCTCTTCAATTACTATACGCTACTGCCACGAACAGAGGCCACTGCCCAAGGAGCAGGGAACATCCCATGGCTTTTCAGAGCCATCAATAGTCATTAGCCCTATACCTTGGCAAAGAATATTCATTACTGCACCCATTTTACTTTGTAGAACTGGAAGCTCAGGAAGGCAAAGCACATTTCTAAATGTATGTTTTAGGAGCAGCAGATGAGCCTGGAACCACCTCCTAGAGTTAATCCTGCGGTCCTGACACACTCAGGTGACCTGACCCAAACTTCCCACCACTCACGCCCTCCCCTCTACCGACAAACCGGACAAAAGCAGAGCGGGGACAGTTTATCTCCCTATGTGGTGCCCCTCCTCAGCCCTGCTCTTGACAGTGCTTACTTAACCCTTGTGCTCCCTGTACTGGATCAGCACTATTCCAGGCTCTGTGAACGCAGAGAGCAGAGTGTTGTGAATTCCCATGTATCCATCATCTAGCTTCAACAAGTCTCACTATACAGTCCACCTCGCTTCACTTGTGCCCCCATTCCTTCAACTTTTCCTCCCCTACCAGATTATGTTCAAGTAAATTTTAATGATCAAATTGCTACATCCCTCAACCCTTCTATATGCATCTGTAAAAGACAAGGACTCTTTATAAAAACATAATTGAGGGAAATTTTTAAGATGTTCCAGCTCAGCACCCATTCAGTCTTGCTATTGTTTAGTTCCACTCCTCCGTTGGGTCTCTACTTTAATAATAATGGTTGTCATAATCATGGCCTACTGTGTGTCAAACACCTATTTAGTCCTTACAGCCAGACTACATGTAAGGCAGCATCAATGTCTTTTGTGAGGAGAGGAAGAGAAACTGGAACTCAGTATGCAACTGGGACAGGTAAAGTAAATTGTCAACATTACATAGTGTGTTAAATGAAGACTCAGAGATAAGCCTTTTGAAAAGAAAAATTTTTTACCTTACAAGGAAATTGTGTAGGGAGCCCAAACGTTATAAAGACTAGCCCACCAAACATAAAATACAATGGTTGTTTAAAGGGAAAAAAACCAAATCACTAAGGTTACCGAGTGTGCAGTTAGTCTGTCCGTCATGTAAGAACAGCAGTGTTCTGCCCTGAGCATCATCACATCTGCCCAGGCCGGCGCGTACCTTCACGCCTTAAGGTGGGGAGTCCTTAAGTTACAACACAGGCTCCGGATATCATTTTTGGGGGAGAACCAGGATTAAATGGGGCAAACCTTTCCCCCTTGCTTATGTATTTACTTATTTATTTAGATTGTTGTTGCTGCTTTCTTATCTCAGGGTGCAAAATTCTTTTCTTTGCCAGCTCACAGTATAAAGTGGCTGTATTAGTTTTTATCACTGTCAGGCAACAAGCAAAATACCACACATTTAGCAGCTTAAACAACACAAATTTATTACTGTTATTTTTTTTTTAATTTATTTTAT
The DNA here is from genome assembly GCA_004027555.1 of Craseonycteris thonglongyai. Taxonomy (NCBI): domain Eukaryota; kingdom Metazoa; phylum Chordata; class Mammalia; order Chiroptera; family Craseonycteridae; genus Craseonycteris; species Craseonycteris thonglongyai. Next base: position 20,978 of record PVKE010000153.1, on the reverse strand, counting down.
TGTTTTTGACAGAGACAGAGAAAGACAGGGAGAGACAAAGAGAAGGGGGAGGGCCCAGAGCCATCTCCATAGTTGTACATCATCAGTTTTGGAGGAACCTGGCTGGGGGCCTCCTGCATGGGAGGCATGCCCCCTCGAGCCAGGGCCCGAATGGGGAAAGGGCGAGAACTGAACTGGGGGCTGCCTCCTGGGAAGTACACCCCAGTTCAGCATATAGATCCACATGGGCTGGGATTCAATCCTCGGTCCCTGGGGCTACAAAGCAAGCGCTTAACCTGCTGAGCCATCCCGGCTTCCCCTAAATTTATTATTTTAACTTCCAGAGGTAAGTCCATCCTCCAGCCACCAAAGTTCACATCTGTCTCACATGCAAAATATACTCTCCTCACCCTGAGGTCCCCAGAGACTCAACCTAATTACAGCATCAACTTCAAAGTCCAAAATCTCATCAGCTCAAAGGTCTCAAATCCCATCCTCTACATCAGATATGTATAGATGAAGTTCTGGGAATGATCCATTGTGGAGCACAATTTTTTTCCACCTGTGCACCTGTGAACTAAAGGAACAAATTATTTGTTCTCAAAAGATAATGGTGGGACAGGTATAGAATAACAGTTATAGGTATTCCAGTTCAAACAGGGAGAAAATCTAAAGGAAAAAAAAAGAGGCATTGACCTTGAGTAATTTTTAAATCCCGCTGAGTAAATTCCATGAGGTTTCTTAATCTGGGAATATCCTTTTAGATCTGCAGCTCTGTCTCCTGGGTGGTGTTTCTGCTGACATAGTATTTCCAAGAACTGTGGGTTTCCCATGTATGTCATGAGAATTTACTCCATTAGATAAGAGTCTCAGTCACAAATCTTTCATAGGGAATCCCATCTCTATTTTTGGCTTTTGTAGACATGGTTGAGAGAACAGGCCTTACACTCTCTGGTTTGATTGAGGGTATTTGTGGGGCACACACTTAATCTCAGAGCCTTTCGTGTGATTTTATACTCTGACCCATTGGTCTTTCCAAGGTGTCCCACCTTTGGCTTTTACTGTAGAACACACATGTCTGAGAGTGAATCTTTTGAATTTTAGCATCTTTTGCAATCCAAATGGTCTGACAGTTTTCAAAACTATCAAATTTTTGTTGTTGTTAATGCTTCTTCCCTTATCTATTTCCTCTCCATTTCACCATAAAGACCCAGAAGAAACTAGACCACATTTGGAAAATTTTGCTTAGAAATTTCTACTAAATGCCCCATTTCATTTTTTACAAGTTCTGCTTTCCACACAACTCGAGGACATAGTTTCCTTAAACTTCCTGCCACTATATAACCAGGATCCTCTTTTCTTTAGTTTCCAATAACATGTTTTTCAATATTTCAGATCCCTCTCTGGTAACCTTTAAATGTCCATATTACTACTAATTGTCCACTCAAAGAAATCTAGGCTTTTTGATCATGCTCCTTAAAATCCTTCCAGCCACTAGAGCTATTGCCCAGTCTCAAAGCCACTCCACATTTTGTATTTTTTTATTATTATTATTATTTATTTTTGACAGAGAGGGAGAGAGAGAGAGAGAGAGATACAGAGACAGAGAGAGAACTGAACTGGGGAAGCTCCCAGTTCAGCATATGGTTCCACACTGGCCAGGGCTGGGATTCGATACTCGGTCCCCGGCGCTGCAAAGTGAGCGCCTAACCCACTGAGCCATCCCGGCTTCCCCACATTTTGTATTTTTGACAACAGCGCCCCACTCCTTATGTCAAAATCCATTTTAGTTTTCTATTGCTGCCATAAAAAATTACCGCCAGCTTAGCTAAAATAACAGAAATTTACTGTCTTACTGCTGTGTACCTTAGAAGACCCAGGCTGAAATCAAAGTGTTGGTAAGGCTGCATTTCTCTCTGAAGGCGTTAGGGAAGGATCTGGTCTTTTTGTTGTTGTCTGTTTGTTAGAATTCATTTTTTTTTTTTTTTTTTTTTTTTTTTTTTTTTTTTTTTTTTTTTTTTTTTTTTTTTTTAGAATTTTTTTTTTTTTTTTTTTTTTTTTTTTTGTGGCTGCAAATTTGAAATCCTTGTGTCTTTGTTGTCTGTCAACTGAGGGCACGTCTTAGCTTCCTTGGCTCAGGGCCAGCCTTCCTACTGTTTCAAAGCCAGTATCAGCAGGTTCAGTCCTTCAAATCTATCCTCCTTTTTCTATCTCAAGTGTCCCAGCTTTTACCACGCCTGGAGAAAGTTCTTTTCTTTGAAAGACTCATGTGATTAAAGTGGGTCCAACCAGATAAACACCCACCCCCATCCCACCAAACTCTGTAATCTTAATCACATTTGCAAAGTTTCTTCTGCCATGTCCCAGATAGTAGGATGGACAACTTGGGAGCCTTTAGTCAGCCTGTCAGCATCCAGATTTGAAACCAGGTTGGTTTGATTACATTTAAACCTTTTCTACTCGACTCCATAGTCCCTTCTCATAACTGCCTGGAGGCCCTGCTCATTTGGTCCCCCACTTGTTCTTGCCACTGTGTTTGTATTCAGATAATAATGCTTTAGGCTTTAAGTCACAGGTATCAGATAACTAAACTGCTTGAGGTGCTTAAACCAATAAAGGTTTATTTTTTTCATAGAACAATATAACTAGAGAGGGTTGCTAATCTTATTTCAGTGATTTAATGATGTTAAGACCATTGGCTTGATGATTTGTTTAGCCTTTCCTTCAAGGTTAAAATATAGTGGCCATAGCTCCAGATATCACATCTACTTTCAAGACAGGAAGACATGTGGAAAGATAGATGGGCTCCATTTTTGTCTGCTTCTTTTATTAGAAAAGCAGACATTTTTCCAGAAGCCCCATCAGTTTTTCCTTATCAGACTATCATAAACCAAAACTGTCTCACATGACCCCACCCCCTGCAAGGAAGCCCGAGAAAGTAAGTATTTAGCTTTTCCTGGTAGAGGAGGGCAAAGGAAAAGAAGATTGGGAATGAATTTGGATTAGCCAACTCTTAGTGCTAAAGTTTCAGTCTGTCCAGGGCCTTGGGGGTCTTTGCTTTTTTCTCTTTCATGTCCACACTTGGAATTAGAATTCTACTCCTGAGTCAGACACCTCCTGATGACTGTGTTCTGACCTCATGTCTAACATCCATTCACTCCTTGTAAGATATGCATCCCTGAGCCCAATTCCATATAGACTGCTGTCTGCAGTGGCCTGCATGCACTTCCTGTCACTGCCTGCTGCTGGTCCTGCACGCTCCTGATCACCTTTCAGAGGCCTAGAGACTCCACCAGTCCCATTGGCTATGCAGAGGCAAACTTCTGTTCTGACAGTGCCTGTTTTGAATATATGAGTCATTTTTTTAAGGTTTATTTTCATTGTTTGAGAGAAGGTGAGAGAGCGAGAGAGAGAGAGCGAAGGGGGGAGGTGTCAGAGCAGTCTCCAGAGTTATAACTCATTAGTTGTAACATAGTTTCATTCCACACAGGTGAATGTGGGGCCATGCAGGGTGGGAACCAAACTGGGGGCCTCCCGCATGGGAGGCAAGAACCTTCCCTGCCAAGATATCAGTTGCACCGCAGTTCAGCATATGGGTTTGCATGGGCTGGGGCCAGAAATTGAACCCCGAATCTTGTGATTATGAGACCAGTGCTCAACCTCTGAGCTACCCTGGTGTTATATGGGTCATTTTAAAGCTCTTTGTGTATGTGTGTGTAAAGGGGGAAATGGACCATAGTGACAAAGGACATTTTCATCCAATGCTAGCTTTAAAGTCTTTCTAGCTTGAAGGTCTTCTGTACTATGGCAGAGGTACTGTTGTCTATCACGATATCCATTCTCTGCACCTTACCCAGTAACAGACTATGATTTTATGTGCATCATTCATGCACCCAAAGACTTCTTTATTCTCAGATGAAGACTTATTTTCTCTTACAGCTAAGTGCCACTGTACGACTAAGTTATGGCTAATATGATGTAACTGGAAACATTGTAGTGGGCTTCCAGGATATTTCTTGTAAGAGAGTAAACATGTTCTTCTTTGTCCTTTTATCCATGTTGCTGCCTGGAATGCAGATGAAATGGCTTGAGTTCCATCAGCCATTTTAGACTATGAGGAGGAGGGATATACATTAAGGATGGCCAAAAGCTGATACTATCCCTAGCCTTCCCACTTCCAGAAAAGCAAAAGTTTTGTTTAAGCCACTGTTCTTCTGGGTTTTTATGATATTTGCAACTGAACCTGACCCTAAATACCTCATCTACTTTTCATCTGCATGATGTCTAAGTCTTTACAGAGCACGTCTAGGTGCATTATAGAAAAATATTGGGTTTTCTGTGCTGTTTGTAGCTGGTCCTGGTTCCAGAAGGGCCAGTGAGGGCCAACACCAACCATCAGAGAGCTGTTTACCTACCAAGGTCAAAGACTGTGAGAGAACTAAAAATGTTTGGATCAGGAGGCAAAAGGAAGCTATTATTTCCAGACTTAATGACAACTCTGGGGGAAATGGGCTGGCCTCCATTTTTTTCTTGGACAGATACTGCCTCAGGTTTATTTGTACAAATTGCACAGGAGGACACCAGCCCCATGCAGACAGTAGCCCAGGACACACACCCATCCTTCCGTTCCCACTGAGGTAGGCAGAGGCCTCTCCTCTGGAGGCTTTGTGGAGGTATGAACATCTTTGGGAGCTGGAAGCTGCTGCTGTAGCTGCCACTAGGGCCTTGGTTTGAGCCTTAGCCTTTGGCCAGCAGAGCCTGAGATGCTTGGAGATGTGGGCACAAGCATGTTTCCCAAGCGTGGGAGCAATGTAGGCAAGTCAACTGAGCTGGTGGCTGCTGCCCTTTGGAATCTTGACCTCCTCGGGCTTTACGAGGGCCTTGATAGCCCCAACCTGTCTATGCATGGCCTTGGCATTGTTGGCCTGAATCCTCCTGAGGCCCTCCTTGTGTTTCTTGGCAAAATACATGTTTCTCAGGAACTTAGGGTTCAAACCCTTAAGAGATTTGTGTCTTTGTAATCTTTTTTTTTTTTTTTCACAAAGACAGAGACAGAGACAGAGAGAGGCAGAGAGAAGGGGGAAGGCCCAGAGCAGTCTCCATGGTTGTATGTCATCAGTTTCAACATGCTTTGTTCCACACAGGTGGGTGGGGCTACATAGGGCAGGAACTGGGCTGGGGTCCTCCTGCATGGGAGACATGTCCCCTCAAGCCAGGGGCCAAACCAGGGGGCGAGAACCGAACTGGGGGCCTCCCACATGGGAAGCACACCCCAGTTCAGCATATGGGTCCACACGGGCCAGGGCCAGGATTCAATCCTTGGTCCCTGGGGCTGCAAAGCGAGTGCTCAAACTGACTTGCCATCCCAGCTTCCCCTGATCAGGGTTTTTTGATGCTCCTTCTGTGCCATTTTTGGGACTGGTTGTGCATCACGTGGTTCTTAGACTTGGCCATGTCTGCACTGAAGCCCACAGCTCCCCAAATGCCTGGAACCTGAAGAGAAAGAGCGACCTGCTTCCATTTTTGTGATGCTAGAGCCTGACTTTCAGAGACTCAACCCTTCCATACCATCTTACCTCCTCATCCTTAAAAATGGTATTTTGGTCTCTGATAAGAGCTTTATACAGATACTGTCTTGTAGATTTTTTCTTTTTTTCCTTCTGAAATAGAGCTTTAGTAATGGTTTCATCCCTTTCTGATGGGCTGTTGGGACTCATCCTCAGTGAAAATTCTCCAGGAGTCAGTCTTGCCCAGTTACAGTTCTTCAGTAGGTCTGTCTTGTGATAGAAGTGGTATTTGGTGTCTGGAAGAAGAGTCCCTGTGCTATGGCATGCTGATGCCATGCTGATGCTACCTGCTCTACTTTGTTCCAAAGTGGCAATTGGCCTACATTCCCCCAGGGTTATTTCTGTCTTGTTCTGTCTCCTCCTCCCTATACTCTCTAGCACACCCTCCTTCCACCCCAAATTTCACATTGGGTTTTCTTCCAAAGCTGGGCAGGCATTTTTTACGCATGTCCTTTTTCTCCCACTTCTCTAAGAAATTTGAGCAGGACCTGGCTAATTCTATTAATATCGTGGTCCAGCCTGACCCAGCTCTTCCTTGAACCAGCCTGTTCCATCTCATAAGCCCAGCTGTAGCAGGCTGTCCATTAAGAAGCTGGCAGGTTGATTCACAGCAGGTACTCTGGGAGGGAAATTGTCTCAAACCAAAGGAGGTATATACCACAGTGGTCTAAGCGGAATCCTGCTTTTCAAGGGCAGTGATGAGAGCAGTTAATGGTACTGTGATGGTTTAATGACAGTAATGGCTTTTCTTATCTATTATTCATGTTTTTACTTCTGGCAGTCCGGTGAGGTATTTAGGCTGAATGTTATAGATACAATCTCTGAGGATTTGGAGAAAGGAGCAAGCACTAACATTTTGTGAATGCTGAGTGTGAGGTTGGTTTTTGCACACGCTGGCTGGTGCCATCACAATGGGAGGGGACATGTGAGTCAGTGCTGGGTTTCAGATTCACCACTAACTGGCTGTGGGGCTTACACAAGCCAGTAAACCTGGGTGGCTTACTGTAATCTCAGAGCCTCGACCATCTCTTCTGCTATGTGATGATAGACCTGGGACCTAGACTGGAGCTCTCTGGTGATCTGAGAGGTAGCAGAGGACAGTGGTCACAGCACACACTTTGCAGCCAGACACATCTGCTGGAGGGATCCCGGCATCATGTTCAACTGTCAGGAGACCTTGGCCAAGTCACTGAACTTGCTCTGAGTCTCTTTTCCACTTGTATAAGTTGGTGATGAAAATGGTCCCAGCCTCCCAAAATAGTTATAATGATTGAATGAGAAAGTAGCTGTTAAAATGAAAAAACGAACGACATAGGCCCATGATACCAAACTTGATCTAATTGCAGTTTCAGCAGCTACCAGAAACATAATCTTAATCAATCAATCAGTAGGCAATTCTCTGGTCAAGCAGCAGTAAGGCAACCTGCCTTGTAGGCTTAGAAAGAAAAGCAATCTGCATGACAAAAATTCTTCCTGTTCTCTTCCCCCAAAGAAAAGTGTCCTGGCTCCAAAATAATCTTTCCTTTTGTTCCTGGCTAATACCTTATTTGTCCTCAGGAAGCTTCCTATAAAGACCTTCCATCTTCCACAACCCCTTGGAACACCCTTCTAGTTGCTAGATGGGATGCTAACCATTCCATGAGTCACTTAATAAAGCTAATTAAACCTTCACATTTACTCAGTTGAATTGTTTTTTTTTTTAAGATTTATTTTATTGTGTTTGACAGAGACAGAGAGAGACAGAGACAGAGAGAAGAGGAAGGGCCCAGAGCAGTCTCCATAGTTGCACATCATCAGTTTTTGACATGGTTTTGTTCCACACAGGTGGACAGGGGCCGTGCAGGGTGGGAACTGGGCTGGGGGCCTCCTATGTGGGAAGCACACCTCAGTTCAGCATATGGGTCTGCACGGGCCAGGACCAGGATTCGATCCTCGGTCCCTGGGGCTGCAAAGCAGTGCTTAACTCTCTGAGCCATCCCAGCTTCCCCGAATTTTGTTTTTTAACACAGGTAAATTGTTTTTCTGTTCCATAAATAGTAGCTCTTATTAATGCAGTAGACTCTCAGTTAACTGGCACCCATGGGATTGGTAGATGCCAGATAAATGTAAATCGTCTCTCCATTAACCTGATCTCCAGCAATGGCAAAATCTCAAGCTACTGGCAAAACAAACAAACAAACAAAACTTTACCGGTTGCTTGAGAGTGCCAGTTGCTTGAGTTCTGATTAATGGAGAGCCTACTGTATTCTTTTCATCATTACTACTTGAAAGGGATGTTTTACTATCCTAGGAAACTGCTCATCTACCTGGAGTGGAATTGGTAAGTAGTTTCTTGGACTGACAGGGCAACTTTTCAGCCCCTGCCTTGAGGTTGAGAGTTTCCTACTTGGGCTAGCTGGGCCTCTGAGGCTGTTTTCCCACACCCTTGTAGCTGGTTTCTTTCACCCTCATAAAAGGGCCTAACAGAGTTGCCTAGGAGAGTCAAGGTCGTCAGGGTCCCCAGGGACAGAGAACAGCCCATGTGGTAACAGATTTCTTCCCTTACCTGGTCTCACCTGGTTTCAACCCCCTCACCCCCCAACTCTCCTAGGACTTGCTTCTGAGGAATGTGGGCTGGTCTGAGCCCCTGGAGTCTGGCTGGTGAGGTGTATACCTGGGTCCCTGGGTCCCTGAGCACCCCGTCCTGTAGTTATGAACACCTCAGCAAGGATTCAGCACAGCCAGGTGGGCTCCTGTTGTTGCATACCTTGTCCAGGCCCACACAATTGTTAGGGAATTCTTTCTTTGGGCAGTGTTGGCTTCCTTGGCTTCTCATTTGTGCCAATTTTTCTTTTTAATTGCCTAGAATGGTGTAGACCAGGGCTGTCCAACCTTTTGGCTTCCCTAGCCTGTGTTGGAAGAAGAATTATCTTGGCCTACACATAAAATACATGAACAATAATGGTAACTGATAAGCTAAAGCAAAAAAAAAAAAAAAAAAAATCGCAAAAAAAATCTCATGTTTTAAGAAAGTTTACAAATTTGTGTTGGGCCCCATTCAAAGCCATCCTGGGCCGCATGTGGCCTGCAGGCTGTGGGTTGGACAAGCTTGGTGTAGAATTTAGGGTACAAGAGTACCAGCTGCAGGGGCAGCAGGCACTGGTTCAAATGGTCTTTCTTTACACTGTTGGGCATGTACTTAAGAGACAGGTAGGGAAAGCCGGGATGGCTCAGCGGGTTAAGTGCTCGCTTTTGAAGCCCTGAGAACAGAGGATCGAATCCTGGCTCCGGCCCAGGCGGACCCACATGCTGAACTGGGGTGTGCTTCCCGAACGCGGTGAGGCCCCCTGTTCAGTTCAAAAAAAAAAAAAGAAGAGACAGGCACTGTGTGGAGTATGGTGTCAAGTGCTTTGCAGGAATTAGGATTGTCTCATGAATGTTCAGGATACCTTCATTAGATAACTGCTTCTAACTTGGCTGACCAGACGTCCCATTTTAAATGGGACAGAAAACAACAGCAATGTCCTGTTTCAAATGGTATAGATGGTCAGCCTACTGACACCTTGAATTTGGCCCCATGAGACTAGGCTGACCATCTATACCATTTGAAACAGGACAGTACCATTGTTTTCTGTCCCACATAAGATGGTACTTCTATTTCTAATGCATGAGAACATTCAGGCACCAAGTGGTAAAGTAACTTCCTCAAGACAGCATAGCATGATGAGGTCTGTGATAGCAAGGAAGGAGTCCCTGGGAGGAGAGGAGAGAGAAAAGAGACGAGTCAATTGTTCTGGTTGATACAAGTACTAAAGTGACTTGACAGTCTTGCCCAGAGCCTGTCTCTCAGCCCCAGGGATGTGGCTTCCAACTGATTTTGCCACTGGCCTGAGCTATGCCAGAGGAGGGAGGTATGAGACCAGGGAGAAGAGGTCAGAAAGGATTGAAGAGAAGGTTGTGGAGATGCAAAAAGGCCTTCCCTAGGAAAAACACATCTGAACAGATTTGGTAGACAAGATGGGAAAAGGTGCGTTACTTCTAAGGGGGAACAGGAAGCCAGCGAGGATACCTTTTCAGTCGGTCACGGCAACCATTTAATTCAGAACCTGTGTTTGGATCCCAGAGGAGCTCAGGCCACCAAAGTCATGAATACACATGAGCCTGATGCAGCCTTGTGGGCAATAAGACAATGAAGATGGCATCCTGGGCCCACCAAGAAACGTAACCCTTGGCAGAGATTTTCTTCTTTCTTCTGATATATGATTTCCACTTCCTCTTTATGTTTCAGCAGTTTCCTTTTCTCCATTCCTAAAAGAACCTGCATTTCTCTTCCCTGGCTTCCTTTCCGGCTTCCTGTGTGCTAAGCCTCTTGCAGTTGTCATCGCATCTTCAGAATGCATTTGATAGGTACAGGAAGTGGCACCAGACGGGAGATGAAACCAGCAATCAATAAAAAAAAAAGAACTACGTTTCCAAGAAAAATGCATCACTGGCTTCCCACAGGAGTTATGTACCATATGTCCTAATATCCGTGGAACAATGGATCTAATTTTTAGCTCTTCTGCTTGGCTTTCTCAGCTCTCTAAACAGAAAAGAAAATAGACCTTTAGACATGCTGCTGCCCAGCTTACTGATGATTTATAGTAAAGATCGCCTTTCATTTTAACCCTTTCATCAGATATCACAAAATAAAATCTCTCCGTCCAGCTTTCTTTCTCCTGGCTACTAGCTTAGTGTATTTATGGTGCATGAGTCACCAAGCTGCTGCCTGATTGGATAAAAACCAAGCACCCCTGAGACCATCAGTCAATTACGGCTATTCTCAACTTCATTCACAGATTTATTAGCTTGCACACAGAGCGAAATTCATTCAGCAAAGTTCATTCATAAAAATTTCAACACTCTGCGTATCATCCTGCACATCTCAGCCTTCTGCTGCCCACGCGCTCCTGGAAGAAGCTGGGAGACCGTGCAGGAGGGAGGGAAGCTCTGAGCGAGGCTGGGCAGGTTGGGAGGGGATCTGAGGAACACCGGAGGGATCGCAAGTCCCTGAAATAATGCAATGCAGCGCCGGTCACTAGTACTCCTGGCTCGTGGCCCAGAACGATACAAGACAAGATCTTCCAAAAGAGGGCAGCCGTCAGAATCAACGAACTCAGGCAGAAGAGCCTTTGGCTCCTATATACATTTTCTCTCCCCCCCACCCCTTTTGAATGAACAATCACTGGAACAAATAAAGGGTTAACAGGCCAGTCATTGCCCCGCCCTGTGTGAACCGGAGGGAGCAGGTTTGAAAGTTGCTGTGCGCAGAGGGGAGGCTGGGGGTGGGGGCTAAATATTTCTGCACCGCTTCTCTCCGGTGGCGATGCGGCGGGACCGGCGGACCGCTGCACGCCCGGGTTCTGTGCCGAAGAGTTGGCCTTGAGCGATCCCCGCCGCTTCGAGCCTGGACCTAGACTTTCCCAGCAAGGAATCCAAGGCGAGCACACCGGGTGCTGCAGCCTGGGCCGGGGAGGGACTGAAATCCGCTGGGGAGGCATTCCTCCCACCCCGGGCGGTCCCCCCCAAAGCACCCAGGGGCAGAACTGGAGAGGTGGCCGCGAGTTGCACGGGGCGTGGAGGCATTTGTTTTCCGCACCGTTTATCTAGCAGACGACGAGGCGATTTATGCAACAGTATCCAGTTTCAGCACTGCCAAGGCTATGCGAGAACGCAGTCAGGACAGCTCGGCAGGACTCGTGCTGTATGTAGGACTCTTCGGGCACCCCGGGATGCTGCACAGGGCCAAGTACAGCCGCTTTCGGAACGAGTCCATCACGTCCTTGGACGAAGGCAGCCCCGTCGGGAACAAAAGCTCGCCGCAGCCTCCCTACCCCGCCCTGGCTCCTCACTTGCCGGCTGAAGATGCCACCTTGGCGTCCCAGGAGAGCCCCACCCCGCTGTGCACCTTGATCCCGCGCTTGGCCAGCGTGAAGCTAGCCAACCCGGCCACCTTGCTGAGTCTGAAAAACTTTTGCTTGGGTACCAAAGAGGTGCCCCGGCTGAAGCTCCAGGAAAGCCAGGATCCGGTTCCCGGCAGCCCGGCTTCCCCCGAAACCAGCCTAAACAGGGCCGGGTCCTCACCTCCGTTGCAGCAGGACGCCTTGCGGCACGAGGTGACCACCGTAACACCCGATGCCTGCCCGCTTCCCGGCCCCGGGGAGCCGACCCCGGGGAGCAGGCAGGACAGGCCTTTTCTGCAGTACCTGTTGGGGATGGGCATGAACTACTACGTGAGGGTAAGTCCGTTCCCCTTTCTGCACCAAGAACTTCTGGGACCAGGGGCCTCTTCTCTGCCTTCCCGGAGGGCATCACCTGGCTGTGGTCTAGGTTTGGACAAGACACTGCAACTGGACCAAGGGGAGAAGGGAGCTGGGCTTGCAGGTTTCCCTACAAATATCTGGCTGTACTGGAGTCAGACAACTTTGGTTCCAGGGCATGAACTGGTGCTCACTCCTAGGTGCTTGCCAGGTGTAGGGGCAACTTCTGATAGACACAATTGAGATATGGTGCCTTCTTGTCCCCACTGGACTTAGCATTCTGGCCAAAGAGAGTCAATAATTTCAAATCTGATTAGTGATTGAGACCCTGTAGGTTAGACCAGCCATTGTATTTCAGTAGACATTTCTTTGCTAGAAGAATACATAGTGTATTGAATTATTTAAAAAGTTTTAATTTAGCATTGAAGAAATACTTCTCAAAACGTGGCCGAGTCTCTAGCCTTGTATGAGGAACAAGTCTTCGGTGCTCATTTTTCTTGCCTTCATTACTTACACTGCAGCAAGTGGGCCTTGTCCATGAGCTCTGAACAAAATCAAGATCCTCACTGGCCTTGCACCTGCCCTTGCCCATTCCTGATCTGGGAAAGAAGAAAAGAAGATTCGGTCCTGCTCTTCTGGAGCTCACATTTCAACCAGGGAGACTAATGAATGCATGTGAAATAATAAGAGATATATACTTAGCAATAGATATCTAGTGTGAGAATGCTGAGGGAATTGAGAAACAGGAATAGGTTGTTGTGGTGTGGGACTCATTTAATGGGAAACCTTGCATCTTGGAAGAGATAGCAGATCTGGGTAGGCAGAAAAAAAGAGATTCCTGGCAGGGCAAGAATACAAGCAAAGTCTAAAAGGCAGGTATGTATCACTGTGGTGGCTGCCCAAGAGCATCACATAAGCTGGGCTTCATTGAAGAGGAGGGGAGTGCTGGGCGGTAGTGGGTGATAGACGGACTGGCCGGTATGGAATTGGTGCTCAGACAAATAGGAGTTGAATAAAGACGAATGGCCATCGTGGGTAGTTTGGGGAGGAGGGAGCAGTTGACTGAAGCTCTTAAATGCCAAATGAGGAGTTTTTAAACACTGATTGGCAAAGATCCCTGATAGATTTGTAGGCAAATTATGACTTGTTGAAAGTGATTTCCAAAAGATCAATCTGTGGATATATTGGAGATGGAATGGAGAAGTGAAAAATTAGAGATTGGAAGGCAAGTAAGAAAGATTTTGTGGAAGTTTAGGTAAGAGGAATGAAAACAGGAGTGATGATGGAGATGACAGAAAGGGGATGAAGCAAGAGAATGAGAAGCCTCAGTAGTTTTAGGTAATTGTTCAGAACTTTCAAGTTTGTGGAAGTTGAAGATGACTGTTGATGAAGGGTTGTGAGGAGTAAAAAAAAAAACCAAAAAAAAACCTTCAAATTTAAGCCTTGGAATGGGATTAATGATGTTAGTGATAGAAACAGTGAGTTGGGAAGGGAGACAGACACATGCTGAGTTTGCTTTTGACACGTTGCATTTGAAAGTGATGATATCTAAGTGGTACATATATATGTAGGTAGGCAGTCACATAGGACTAGCACTCAGGTGAGAAGTGGGATCTGAAGGTGTAAATTGGAAAGCTAGTCTAAATAACTGTATTAAAATCAGACAATTAAGATCTCTAGGAAAGCCAAATAATGAACACTGGAAGGGTTACAGAGAGAGCAGGCTAGGGGCAGCCTTGGCAAATGGATAACTAACATTTCTAAGGAAGATAAGTTTATGGGGCACCCAGCTATTGCCCTCACCCACCACAGAGCATTGCTCATAATGGAAATAATTTCATGTATCTACTAAAAGTTCATGGGTACATTCTCGTTTGTCAAACGATGTGCCTACCAGGCCCTAATGGGAAAATTAGTGACTCCAAACACATGGTCTCTGCACCTGCCTTCCCGTCACCTAGACATCCTCTACCCTCTGCCATACCTTTTCTTCCCTCCTGTGCCTCCTTCCACTCCCCACACCCATGCGCCTATACAATTTTAAATGTGCAACGAGTTGCTGTGTGATCTTCACTTTTCCCTGGGGAGTGCTTCCACTGGCATTTTAGATCTTTAATGAGGACACCATCTGTCTTTTCCTGGCAGTAATAACTGACCCCAGGAAAAGTGCTGACCGGTGACCCAACTAAGCCACATATTTTACTAATAGACAGTAACACGAGACACCAGTTAACAACAGTTAGGAAGTCAAAATACACAGGAAAGCCTACTTCATTCATTTTTATAGAATCCTCACTTTGAAAGATGGAAGGGATTCAGAAGTTATCAAGTTCAATGTCCCTGTGGGGAAAATGAAGTCCAGAGAAGTGATTTTTTTTTTTTAAGTCTACACAGATGAGTCAAAAGGACAGTTAGATCTAGAACCCAAGTCCCCTGCGTGCCATTCTTCGCTCATTTTGCCACAGATTTTCATCCTGGTTGAGATTCTGTTTCAAAGAATTCTTTTGAGAGGTGAACCAATTTTTTAAAAAGCAAAGAAATTCTAACCTGTGAATTTAGAGTGAAAAATATCAGACAAAGTAAACCACAATTGTGATCTCTCTATTCCCATGTGTAGGAAAATGCACATAGGAAGATTTAAATCAAAGGTTACTTGGTAATGATGGAACCGAAGCAGAAAGGTGAGAGAGATGTTCTTTTGTTTTTTATGATTTATTTTTTATTTTATTGTTTGAGAGAAGGTAAGAGAGAGAGAGAGGGCAAGAGAGAGAGAGAGAGGGAGAGAGAGAGAGAGAGAGAGAGAGAGAGAGAGAGAGAGAGAGAGAGAGAGAGAGAGAGAGAGAGAGAGAGAGAGAAAGGGAGGAGGGCCCAGAGCAGTCTCTGTAGTTGTACATCATTACTTTTTTGACAAAGTTTCAATCCACACAGGTGGATGTGGGGCCCCACAGTGTGGAACTGAAGTGGGAGCCTCATTCAGGGGAGGCAAGAACCTTCTCCACCATCCTGGTTGTGCCACAGTTCAGCATGTGGGTTTGCACAGGCCGGGGCTAGGATTCGATCCCCAGACCTCATGGTTGCAAGGCAAGTGCAGAACCTTTTGAGATATCCCAGCATCCCTGAGAGACGTGTTCTTAGTGGCTACTGGACATAGGAACAGATGTTATAGACAAAAGATAGCCACATATTCCACTTATCCATGTCATATGACTCCTCATTGCCCTTCTCAAACTTAGTTGTTTATTCATTCACTCATTTATTCAAAAAATATGTATTGTGAACCAATTATGAGACAGGAACTGTTCCAGGCCCCGAGAATACATCCGTGAATAAAAAAGACCAGGTCTGAGCCCTGGTGAAACTTACATTCCAGTGAGCAGAGACAGGCTCTGATTGAATAAACAGGTCACTATAATGTGTCATGTGTAATAAGTGCGAGGGCAATCAATAAAGAAGGGAAGTAAGAACAGCAGTTGCTTGGGTGGAGATAGAGGGTATTGTATTCCTTTGGGGTAAAAATTGGCATAGTTATAGCTACTCTTGATTTGGTTTCTTGCATGTTTTATCTTCACAACAGGGAATATATTTGCCATCTACTTTAAGTTGGAGTTGACTTTGGGCTAAATATCATTTTTTTAAATGACTCTTCTTTTGGTCTTATGATGTGAATCAATTATACAGCTGAAAATACTTTATGAATCCCGAGTACTTACTGAAGCTCAGATCCTAAACAAGGAAGGTGGGCTAGCAAACAATTCTTTGAGAGATACTGAGCCAGAAATGGACAGCCAGCCCCAGTCTGAACAAAGCAGTGAGGTGGCTGAAGTCGGTTAGGCAGTGCCAAAGGTGACATTTATTTCTACCACAAGATTAAGTTTCAATCCTTTATGAGTTCCTCCCATGTTGCTTCATTCATCAAGCAATATTCAATTGGAGATCTCCCAGGTGCCTCCTGTAGTCTATGGTGAGTGTGGAAAATATTCATTATGATCAATGGGCTCATTTTTAAAATGGGAGGACTGGTCTTTCTGGTCTTGAAGGTGCTCCCCCAGTACCAGTATTTCATGACACTAGTCTCCTTTCTCTATATGGGACGTGTTTAAACAATTTCCTTTCCTATTCCCAACCCCCACATTTCCTACCATTTAGTTCAACGACTAAGTAAAGCAGAGGCAAAGAAACTAACTTTGACAGAGCAGCTTTCAGCAAACATAATAGTTATCACAGTAACCCTTTCAGGGAGGCTGTATTCTTCAAGTGAGGACGGAGACCCAAAAGTATGTTATGTACCTTACACTTGATAACCTACGGAGCAGGGAGGATTCCATTCCAGGTTTGTGTACCCTCTCACCCAATCTCTGAGCAGTACAGGCAGTCCTGGAAGTTTATGAATGGAGTGGTGTACATGAAGGACCACACTGTATAGAATAACTTTCTTATAGGACCAGCCCCTACACCTTGCTGTGTTTCTTTCATTTGCATGCTTTAGTTTCCTCACTGCATCCCAACCCAGCCTAACCACTTCCTCAGTCTATATTAGTTTCCTAGGGCTGCTGTAACAAATGTCACAGACTGGGTGGTTTACCACAACAGACAAGGTTTATTCTCTCGCAATTCTGGAAACTAGAAATTAAACCATCAGCAGGGCCATGCTCTCCCTGAAAGTTCTAGGGGAAAATCTTTTTCGCCTCCTCTAGCTTCTGGTGGGTGCTAGCAGCCCTTGGCTTGCCTTGGCTTGTAGATGTGTCACTCTAATCTCTGCCTCCACCTTCACATGGCTTTCTCTCCTGTGTGTCCATGTTCAAATTTCCCTCTTCTCATAAGAACCCCAGTCATTGGATTCGGGCCAACATTAATCCAGCATCACCACATCTTGATTACATCTGTAAAGACTCTACTTCTAAATAAGGTCACATTCATAGTTTCTGGGGATTAAGACTGCAACTTAACCTTTTTGGATGATAAGTTCAAATCCTAAATGTCTCCAAGAACATTTATTGCAATGTGTTTGCCCACACAAATGTTCTTGGATATTGGACTCATTAGCTCCCAGTGCAAATATGAATTTGTCCTGAGGGGTTTTCTTTACATTTTTTTTAAATCTCACAGTATACTCTTACTTCCATTCTCCCTTGTCCAATGTTGTATCTTAATACTGAACCAATAAATTAGTGTTGTTTATTGTCTAGATTAGACCTGGTCTATGGAACTACAATGTAGTTGTCTGCCCCATGTATCTTTTCCACAAGAGAGTATAGGTTTGCAAGTTGTAAAATCTGGGTTAAAGTAATGGCTCTAGAATTATATATTTTTCTGTGTATAAGACATCTTCATATATAAGATGATGCCTACTTTTCTAACCCCAAATTAAGAAATCAATACACAGGTTATTCCTGTGCATAAGACAGCCCCCAATTTTTGGTCTAACAATTTTAGACAAAAGTATCTTATACCTAGAGAAATATGATAAACAGATGTGTGACCTTAGGTGAGTCACGTTACATTTCTAGGCCTCATTTTCTCATATTTAAAACAAGAAGTTTGAACAAAATGCTAATTTTCTGAGACTTCAGGTCTTCTTTCACTGATCTTAAATCTCCTTCTATTAGGATCTCTTTTGGTTAGAAAACAGATTCAGGACAGTTTCCTGAAGAAAATAATTTTAAACTTCTTTGTGTTAACAGAGAGAAGGAATGTCCTGAGAACCCTCTTAGTAATACTAAGCTGGCTTCACCAGAAAAGCAGAAAAAGGTGTGTTGTACTGGCATGGGTGCAAGTAGTCAGTTTTAGAGTGATGGTGAGAGAGGAATCAGGTTGGGGAACAGCATCTGAGTGTAGGATTCTAGGGAGGCAGAGAGTGGGCTGGTCCAGGGGGCAGGCCAGGGTGAATGATGGTGGCCAGGATCCTGAAAACATCACAGAGCTCACTGTCATCTAGCCAGCCAGGCCAAGTTGAGGTTTGGTTTCTAATCTGAGGACTGTAGGAGCAGCATGGGTTAACCTTTCTCTATT
This sequence comes from Craseonycteris thonglongyai, assembly GCA_004027555.1. Lineage (NCBI taxonomy): Eukaryota > Metazoa > Chordata > Mammalia > Chiroptera > Craseonycteridae > Craseonycteris > Craseonycteris thonglongyai. The sequence goes on along the minus strand of PVKE010000153.1, from coordinate 3,145 downwards.
CTTCATGGACAAAGTCCTAAGAGAAAAAGGACCTGCAACAGACACAAACAGTCTGGTCACTCTAACCTTGAAAGAGGGGGATTTGTAACTCCAGGAAATCTCTGAAAAGACATCTTATGGTTTATGCAAAATAAAGGCAGACATCAGTGATGTGGGTCAAGTACCCATAGCTAATGAAGATGAAATTAGCTTGCATTAATTTCCCCTTTTCTTAAGTTTTTGGTGCTTAAAAAAGAGGTAGAATTGAGTGGGAGAAAATAATTCCAGCTAGAACTGACAATTTGGTGTTGAGGGTATTGTATTTTCCTTTGCTTCTTTCTTGGAGTAGATATAGAAGTAGATTCTGCTTGAATTTAAAGGAAAATCCTAGCAGGTTCGACCTGTTGTATCTCTTACTGTCTTTAAACACACATGGCTTGATCTGTTTCATACTTGATCACCCCTGGCAACTAGGGCATTAACTGGAAGAAAGAGTCTTAGAGATCACCAAATTCAAAACCTTATTTACAGTCGAGGTAACAGAGGATCAGAGACGTGAAATGACTTGCCCCTTGCCACACAGCAACTTTGCATTGGAGTCTAGTCAAGACCTCCCAGTTCTGTGCATAATATTCTATTTTCTATTCTTGTCTTGCTTCACCTTCCCACACTCCCTTTCCTGCTTGGCTGGCAATAATTTCAATTTTGGTCATTATTTGTCTCCCAACCTCTAATGAGGATCACATAGTGAATCAGGGGACATATTTTGTGCCCCCGGATGGGGGAAAGTCTCTGACCTTCAGTTTATTGTTTAGGATAGTGACAGTCCCCTAAAGCAGGGGTTCCCAACCCCTGAGCCACAGACTGGTAGTGGTCTATGTCCTGCTAGAAACGGGGCTACACAGCAGGAGGTGAGCAGCAGGCAAGCCAGGGAAGCTTCATCTGTGTTTACAGCCGCTCCCCATTGCTCCCATTACCACCTGAGCACTGCCTCCTGTCAGATCAGCAGGGCATTAGATTCTCATAGGAGTGCAACCCTATTGTGAACTGTGCATGTGCATCCTTCCCCCTGACCCCTGTGGAAAAATTGTCTTCCATGAAACTAGTCCTTGGTGTCAAAAAGGTTGGGGACCACTAACCTAAGGACAGAAGATACCCCTATGTCTAGGCTTTCACTTTCACACTAGAATCTTGGGAGCTCCTTGATGAGAATCCAGCCTGGCTAGCTGTCCCTCCAGCCATTTCCCTTGGGAGGCTCGGTCACTTTCTTAGGGCCAGTCCAGGATGCGGGTTGAAGGCTCATGATGCTCAGAGACCAACCAATGTCAACTACCCATCATCTTCCCATTTCCTGCCCCTGAAGGACAGATGGCTAAAGCAAATTAATGAGAAATCCAGAAGCAACTAGCAACCAAAGAAGGGGGTGATAACCAAGGGAGGACATAGCAGACAGCACGAAGGAAATGAACTCCCACTTATGGAGACATTTAAGGCTGGAAAAAGATGGAATGCCGTTTAAAGTGCTGTTCCCATTGGACAGGGTCACACACTGGCAGCCAAGGTTTCTGAAGGAAAATGGGGCTAAAGGCAGTCCCTAGGGAGGAGTTGGAAATTCAACAGCCTGTGGGAGGTTGATGGGACTGAGAGCGAGGGAGGGAAGGGGACAGAGGGGAAAGAATGCAGAGTACAGGCAGAGTGTCCTATCCAGAAAGAAATCTAGAACACAGAGGCCGTAAAGCTACAGCTTAGTGACCTGTTTTATTTGGTTAAATTAGAAAAAAATTATTTTTTTGGATTAGTTGCCAACATTTTAAACCCAAGAGGTTTCATACAAAACTCGGGCTTTCTGGCTTCTCAGAGGAGCCCGCTGCTCCAGCCAGCCATCTCACTTGTCAGCAGATAGCCCCACCTGGCTTTACTCACAGTCACCTGTCTGCCCTTAAGGTGGCTAAGTTTGCATACCCATCTATGGCTTTGGACTGAGAAGAAATTTCTATCCCCTTTGTCTTTCATTTTCTAATTCAGAATACCCGCAGAGAAGCTGAGAGAGAATGTCTTGTTCTTAAGCAACCTACCAGGGCTTCTTCCTTTTATGCAACAGGACAGGGTATTGGGGGCTGGGTGAGACCCACAAAGGAAGGGATCCTACCTTCTCAACTCAGAGAGCTCTTTCCCATTCTAACATAGTTGCAAAGTTTTCAGGGTAGTGGCGCTCCAGCACTAGTACAGGCTGTTTTGTGACAAGGTTGTGGGTCAAAAGTTAGTTTGTCTGTCAGTTCTTTGGGGCCATGATTTTTCCCAGAGAAATTATCTTAGAAGTTGATAAGCTTTCTCACATGGTTAGGGAGAGGAGGAAATGAGAAAGTATTTGTAAAGAGTTTAGATGGAGCCTTTCAAAATGGAGTAGGCTCCAGGTGGAGGGAAGAGAGTGAACTTTCAAAGGTTCAGGAGTGTCTTGGCAAAAATACTTGAAGTAGATTAAATTTGATTTTTGGTGGCTTACCATATCCCTTTGGCATCCTTCCTCCTAGGCAGCAGTACCACTCTGGTGGAACTTTCTCTCCAAAGTCTTTCCCATGGTGCTCCCCAGGGCAAGCCTGTCTGTCCCCCTGAGGTTACCCACGATTTTTCACTAGTTTGTTTTCCATCCGTGCAGTAGAGCAAAAGGTGTTTGCTTTTGGAAAAATATTTATTTTTTTCATCGAATCTTTATTGTACTGTTTCCCAAAGTTTGCCGAGGGCCGCCTATGTCAGTTAAAAAGACTTGTTAGAAGTGTAGATTTTTAGCCCTCATCCTAGACTTACTGGATCAGAATCTCTGAGTCCAGCCCCGAGACCTCCCTTTTTAACAAGCTTCCTATGTGATTCTGAGGCCCAGAAAATTTGGGAATCTCTGCCGAGTCCAGTTAGTGCAGAGAGGTTTGCAGCCAGGGATGATTTTGCCACTCGGGATATTTGAAACTGAGTGGACACGTTTTTGGTAGTCATAACTGGAGTGTGTGTGTGTGTGTGCACGCATACTCCTCCTTTAGTGACCAGATTTTAACATTGGTAAAGCGGGACACCATTGACCGGGGGGAGGGAGGGGGTTCTAAAAATTTGGTCTATCTCCCGCTGTTCCCTAGCTTGTTGTGCATTCTTTCCAAAAATCAGGACTTTTTTAAAA
>PVKE010000152.1:97256-195247 GCA_004027555.1 Craseonycteris thonglongyai | reverse complement strand
CCCCCGCCCTCAGGCGGGGACCTCTCCCAGGCTCCTGGAACTGGGTAAACAGGTCTGGGTGCTGCTCCTGGGGTGGTCCCAACCTGTGGCCTGGCCCTTTCCCAGCTCAGCCGAAGCTGAACTGGACTGCCTGTCCCTTGCCCCCACCCCACCCTGCACAGTGGAGTGGGGGAGGGGTTCTCAAGATGGAGAAAACGACTAGAGCTGTTCCCTACTTGCTCTCCTGCAGGGCTGTCTTCCCTGAGCCTCAGTTTCCCGGTCTGTAAAAAGTGGACATTATAAGGACCGATCTCAAATGAAAGTTAAAAAGGCATCATTCACAAAAAACAAGTAGTAAGCACCTGCTAAATTAGTCTCTGCCCTCTTGGAGGCCACAAGCTAGGAGACAGACACAGAAACAAATGTAAAATTGCAGTTGTAATAAAAACTTCCAAAAAAAAGAAAAGTAACTCTTGATCTGAGTGTCAATAAATATAGGGATCTTGGACCAAACTACTTCCTTGATTTGCCCTTAAGTTGAGCTGATTTAACTAGGTGAATAGGGAAGGGAAAAGAGCGCTAGGAGAGCTTATATACAAAGGCCCTGTAGCTGGAAGACTGTGCAAGTATGAGGAACAAAAAAGCAGGTCAATGTGGCGGAAGGGTGATGCAAGATTAGACCAGAGATGGGCTGGGCCCAGATCCAGCAGGACAGTTGTAGAGTTGTCCCTCTTCCAGAAGCAGAATTTTCCTAACACCAAGACAGTGGGCAAAGTGATTCGATGTTATTTAAATAACATGTAATGCACTTCTCAGAGTCTGCTTTCTCAGCTTTCAGTCTCAGCTATTCTTTTGATTTAAGGATAGTCTTCCTGCCTTGGCAACAGTGTGTCTTTAACCTTGCTGATCTTCCTTTGTAGCTAAGAAAGCTGTCTGGAACCTCACACTGGCTACTGTTTCAGCAGGATCTTATGACAGTATTTCATTTTCATTGTAACTTTTATGAACTGTTACCTTCTAAGGATAGTGATTGATTAACCAGTGGGTTAAGTTTTAAAAACTAGATAAATAATAGTACAGTTGTTAGTGGATCTGATAAAAATCCTGACCCTCAGCTGTCTGAAGTTTGGGAAATTCTATTTTAAGAGCCATGGGAAGCCACTGATTAAATGAGATCATAAATATTAAGCACTTAGCACCTGCTTACCCCCCAGACAACCTCATTTTCTCATGCAGGCCTGGTCTGGGGATTCATTAAAGGAATTGACATTTGAATGGGGGCACAGATGCTAAATAGAACGTAAATGTACCCTTTCAGACCAGGAGCAGTGCTCTAAGGAAGGCTGAGCTGAGTGGCAGAGTGGGGTGCTATTTTAGATCAGGTAGCCTAGGAAGACCTCCCCAAGGAGGTGACATTTCAGCAGAAACTTGAAGAAAGTGAGAATGGACTTGTGGGTATCTGGGAAAAGAGCATTGCTGGCAGAAGGAATAGCAAGTGCAAAGATCCAGTTTGTGTTTTATAAGATCGGTGCAGCTGCTATGTAGAATACATTGTGGGGGTCAAGGGCAGGGAGGAAGCTCCTGCCCCAATCTCAGTGAGAGGTGATGGAGGAAGGGGAAAGGCTTGGAGTGGGATAATAGGTCAAGTTGACAACCCTTGTTGACTGGATGGAGTGTGAAGAAAGAAGAGAAAGGGATTCAAGCAGGATTCCTTAGATGGAAGGCTGGAAGGAAACAGCAAGAATTCGTTTTGGGTCCTTTCTGCTCAAAATACCTTAGACCCCCAAGGAGACTTGGATGAAGAACTAAATTTGGGAGTTAGCATAGAAATGGCATTTAGAGCCCTAAGATTGAAGGAGGCTGCCAGGGGCCAGTGTACACAGAGAGACTCAGGACCTGAGGCAGGGGTCACTGGTAAGGTAGGAGCAAACCAAGAGTGTGGAACCTAGAAGAGAAAAAAATCAACTCTATCAAACCACTAGGATTTGGTCAAACTCTGGAGCTGGGAGGGGAGGCAGACCCTTGTTCACATTGAGCTACTGGTAGGGGGAGGGTGTGTGGAGAAAATGGTTTTCTATCTCTCTGGACTTAGCACAGTGTCTGCACGTATTTTTCCATACATATTGATACTTGTAGTGCTGTATGTGTTTTTAAAAGGCCAGCACTGCTGTCATCTTGGCCTCTAACAATACAAAAAAATAGTAACACTGTGTACCAGGCACGTTACACACAACTATCTTGCTTAACCTGCACAGTGAACCTGTGAGGTAGGGACTGTTATTTTCAAAAATTTACAGCCAGGGAAACTGAGGCTCAGAGAGGTGAAGTAACCTCAAAGTTTACAGGAAGCTGACTCTCTGGCTGGGAAATCTGTGCTCCTTAACCCACAACTTCTGCAGTTGGCCTTTGTCACCCAGTGTCTTGGTTCTGAATGATCGCTTTGGCCTTTTACCTCCGGGTAGGAGGAGCCATGGACAGGGCATATCCCATTAGATGGGTATGTAGGTTGTTTCAAATCGGTCCCAACACTGTCAAGAACACCCTTCTGGAACCTCCTGCAGGGTCCGTGGTGAATTGGCTGATCACAGGATATGTGACATTTTTAGTTTACACAGCTATTGTCCAATAATTGATTACTCCTCAGAGGGCCATGTGATGGCCCGAAAACTCCAGGTCCCATCAATGTCGGCTGTTGTGACAAGTCTTCGATTTTGCCTATTTTGATGGGTGGAGTGGGATCTTGGGGAAGGGTGTATCTTAAAGGGATATGTATGGGGCGTTGCTGGTCTGGCTCCCACCGCATCAGCGCCAGCCCTGTGGCCCCGGTGGCCAGCACCGGAACTCCCAGGCGGCCCAGGCGGGGGCGGGGGGCCACGAAGCCGTTTCCCGCGGAAGGAAGGGCCCGGCGGTTCCTGCAACAGGATGCGCAGTGAGGCCCCCTCCCCAGCCGCCGGGGACTTCCCTGGGCCAGGCCAAGTTCGTAGAGTTGCTCCCACACGGGCTCACTGAGGTGTGGGGCTCCAGCCCCCCTACACCCGCCCTGGGGAGCTCTGGGTCAGGCCCCGAGTGGGTGGTGCTCAGTCTCTGACGTTTCCCGGGGAGGGATCGGGCTGGCGCGGCGAGCTAGGCTAGACTCCCCGGGGGCCAGCAGGTGGGCAGGGGAAGGGAGGACGTGGGCTGCGTGGACGAGGCAGGAGGGAGCTGGGGCGGTCCGCCCCTCCTTCCAACCCTCGGGGTCAGGTCCCCCAGGGGCGCGGGGGGCGCGCAGGGGCGTAGCCAGCTGTCTGAGGCGGGGCGGGCGCTTTCCAAGGGCCTCTCGCCGCCCTCACTCCCCGCACCTGCGGCTCTTTTGTCCTCCCAGCAGCCCCTCTCTTGTGCCAGCATGGGGTACATTCTGAGCGTTTTCCTCCCCTGGCGTGGCTAACCTGGAACTGGGGTGGGGCCAAACCAAGTAACACGGGCTCCTACGGGCACTTCTAAACCTACAACCCCCTCGTGGGGAAGATGCTAAGAAGCCCGAAGGAAACTTAGGCTGGGAGCTTACCTTCCAGTCTGAGCCACGTAATTACACCACCAGAGACTGAAACAGGGCCTAAAAGGCACTCCGAAGCTCACCTTCCCCCAGCGCCGTGGGACCCCCGCAGAGCTGATTCAACCGGGCAAATGCGACAAGGGCGATACCTGCCCTCATTCACGTCTCCCGAGGAGGCGTGGCTCCCCAACTGCGCTCGGGGAGCTTTCCCCAGCAGTGTATCTCCCAAACGTCTCCCCTCGGAAAGCCCTGTTCCCTCGCCAGACTCGTAGGGGAACTCCTAAGGGGTCCCCAAATGTGGGGGGCTTAAGGAATCGGAGCGCCGGGGCGCCCAGCCCCCTCTGCCCACGTGGGAACCGGTCGGACCGGTTTCTGGGGCCCCTGCTAGTCGCCGACAGCTCCTGACCCTTTAACCCTGCCCCTCCCCCACCAAGACAGAAAACAAGACGGCAGACTTTTTATTCAAAGGGTCTTTATTTTCCTATCTGAGGACTCTAGTCGAGATCCAGATAGACGAAGTTAAACAGAATCCAACAGAGTTAAGTAAACAGACCCCCAGAACATCCTGGCTAGAATCTCCCCCTCCCCAAACTGGCCCAGTCTCATTAGCAACTGGTCCCAGCTCAGCCTTACAGTTCTGAACACCCCCCTCCCCCCATTTTTGTGTGATTCAGACCAAGATTCTAGCTTGATTGTGTCTGTGTCTGAGGGAGGGTCATGCTTGAGACTGTGAACATTATCCCCTCCTTGAACGCACCAAATGAGAGAAATTTTAACCTGAAATCAGATCAGCTTCCCCCACACCAGAAGGCACAGGGGCGCAGGATGCGGGGGCGAAGTGACTCAGGCCACCCTCCTCCCATTCCCCACGGCGGTCCACACCCCAGGCCCTCCTCCCAGGCCCCACACCCACGCAAGGCAACAGGAAGCTCCTCACATCTGCCCCATGACGCAACGATGACCGCTTGCATAAGTATGTCACTGGAGGGGGGAGGACAGTGCCTGGAATGCCGAGTTGGGAACGCAAACATCAGCTACTGAAGAACCTTGAAAGGGCCGCACAGCCCCCAGTCAAAAATAAAGTCCGACCCTGAGGAGTTTCAAGAGCCAAGCCTCCTTCTCCCAGTCCCAGGAGGAGCCTGGAAAGGCCACGTCCCCGTAGGTTACGAGAGCACCTGCGGGCGCGGCAAGCCTCCGCGGAAGGCGCCCGCGCCCCCGCCTCAGGCTCCTCGGAGCCGCCGCTGCAGGCGGGTGGCGACGGCTCCCCGGGGGCCGAGTCCCTCTCCCGGCCTCTCAGCAGCCCGGGTTGCGGCTCCTCTCCACCTTTCCCGCGAGCGCTCCCGCGGGGGTAGCCTGACCTGGGGTCTGCGAACTCCGGCCGACGGTTCGGCCCGTGCTCTGGGCTCCGGCAGCGCCGCTCCAGGGCCCTCAGAAGGCCACTACAGCCCGCACGAGCACATTTAGCATGTTGTCCGCCGGGCGGCAGACAGGCTTCGCCTCGCACGCGGGTGGCGGCACCGTCGGGGAGGCGGCGGGGCTGCAGTTCAGAAGGCCGGAGAAGCGCCTTTGTAGGACGCGCGCCAGGTTGGGGAAGGCGCCCTCCGCTTGTGCGGGAGGGGGCGGCAGGCGAGCGGGGACCTCCGATGATGTCTCTTCCTCCGCCTCCTCCTCTTCTAGACGGGCTTTCTTGCTCGGAACCAGTCCGACGTCCCCGCCATCGCTCAGGCTGCTGCTCCGCCGCTTGCGGCTGACTTTGGCGGGGCGCGGAGCACACTGGGCATGGGCTTCCTCAGCTCCCGGCACCTCCTGCGTGTCCATAGGCTCCAGGCAGGGTTGCTCACCGTCGGGAAGCGCTGCCTCGGCTGCCGTTTGTGCTTCTCGAGGCGGGTACAGGCGTGGGTCAGGGGAGCTGGCCGGCGGCGAAGGCATCTCGGGCTGCTCGTGGGCTTCCACCTTGGCGGAGAGGTAGAGCTCCCGGGCGCTACGCATGATCAGCGACAGCTGCAGACTACGGTGCAGCCGCAAGCCCCCCCGCTGCATGCGCGAATGGTACATCTTCCACACCGATAGAGTCATGATGCGTTGCGCTTCCTTCTGCACCTCCATGACGACTCGACCTCGAGGGCGGCGGGGACTCCCGGGCTGATCGTACAGGGAAGCAGGTGCACTAGGGACAACACGCTCGCTCACACCTCCTTGTGCACGCCGACCTACGTCGTAATGCTGCTAGGACGCTATGCCTGGGCACCCGCCACTCGGGACCTTTTGTACCCGGAGCAACGTCACAGAGACGCCCCGCCCAATCAGAGAGCCGCATCCGGGCTTTCCACAGCGCCTGGGCCAGAAACACCTTAAAGCCACAGGGTGGAATTTAGGGGGCAGAGGAAAGGGAAATGAAACCTGATGAGGAGGAGCTGTCCCTAGTCCACGCTGAGCTCTTGGGGTGGTCTCCTATCTCAGCCTCCCTCCCCCCCCCAAGCGCCTGCGCGCAGGCCCAGGGGAAGAGGGCCACGGGTGGGGCTTAGGGGCCACCCACGTGCTCTATAGAGTCCACAGGCCCCAGCAGGTCGTAGGCGGCTAGTTTCCCATAGCACCCAGCAACGCCCGGGTTCGAACCGTACAACCTCGGTGAGCAGTGTCAGGCGACTCAGTGTTTTTTGAATCAATAACGATGTTAACACTTGTTAGGCAGTTCCTGTGTGCTAGGCGCTGTTAAAGCTTTTCTTTCATAAATATCTCACTGATCCCTCACCTCCACTCTGCGGAAGATACTGTTATACGTGATTTCTTTACGTGGGGAAACCTAGGCAGAACGACAAGTTCAGTATTTGCTAAACGAATAAGTGGGCCACTGCATTGAAAGGGGGGCACTGGGCCTCCTGCTCATCATTCTCTAGCGCCCGCCAGTCCCCCTCACTCCTCTTTGTAGACGATAGGTGGGCCGCCCTCGTTGGCTCCAAGGCAAAACTGCCCTCTCCACGGACGGCGGATTTCTGTAGACACGAGCATGCAGCCTGGGCTGCCATCTCTGCGCTCCGCACACTGATTATCCCCCAAAGTCTCCTTCGGCACAAGCCCCACGGGTCAGCGTGGCGCTCGCAAGGCGGGGGACCTGGCCGCACGACAGTCAGGGTGAACACGCGGCTGTTGCCCCCTGAACGACGCGGCCGTGCTCCACCTCTGCAACCCGGGAGGCGCGTTGGCGTAGGATCTGGAAACTAAGCAATGCAGAGATAGAGCAAATAGAAAACATCGACCTCACCCTCCGTTGTAAGCTATCTCTCTAAGAAAACCTATTTCCAGTTACTCCAAAAAGATGCAAATTTGTTTGAATGGCTCCATGGATTCGTGGCGCGGGCCCTTTAAGTGGAGGCCCCGCCCACCGGACGGGGGCGCAGAACCTTCCCGCCACTGGGTCTGCGCTACATCCAGGACTAAATTCGGAAGTAATGACGTAGGGCAGGCGATCAAGCGGCTTCCGGCGGCCCATATAAGGACAAGGGGCCGGGATCTCCGTACAGGGTAGTAGCGGGCTTCCTCCGGAAGGGCGGCGGGGTGGGGCCTTGGCCTTCAGACATGCCCCCTTCCCCTTCCCCTCTCCCTCTGGGGGCAGCCAAAGCCGGCAAGAGCCCCCGGCTTCCGGACCAGCTTCCTGAGGGGCAGGCAAGGAGGGAGAGGAAGGTTTCGCTTCCTTCCTGGGAGACTAGGAAGGCGTGACGTCCTTCTAGGTATGCCCCCGCCCGTGGGTAGGGGCGACCTCAGGGCTCCCACTGACGCCGTCTCCCAGAAATCCTACACAAAGACCTTGCTAGCACTTGAGTGAGGATCTCCTTTATTCCTGTGCCCCCACAGTTACTTCTCCCTACAAGACCCCCTTTCAGGTATTCCTGCTCCTCTCCCCAATATTTATCCTCTCATGCATCGCTGGAGGATACTCAGGTTCCTCTCCCTGCATATGGAGATTCAACTATTCCCCCCTAAAAGACCTCCTATTCAGCGATCCTTCCTGCCACATAATGTGGCGACTTGCTGAGAACGTCCCCATCTACCTTACCATGGAGACTCCAGGACATCCATCTCTAATCCAGGGGCTATCTCTGACACCCCACACAGCGACCCTGACACACACCCGGGCGACTCTCCGAGGACTTAATATATTCCGCCCATCCAGGAGGAGTTCAAGACCTCATGCAGGCGATAGGTTCACCTTACTATCCCCTCCCCCCCACCCCAAATGCTTTCCCAACGACCCCACACAGAAGGCCCCTGTGTGACAGAGATCCTGAGTCCCTCCCTAGACATTCCTGGCCCTCCCCCAAACGGAGACCCGTCATACGCAGAGGACTTCCCTGGAGACAATCATGAGAGCCACCATCACCTGCCCTCCCACGACCCCCAGTCTTGCACCTAGTAAGACCCCACCCCCCACTAACTGGAGCCACTCTGCCCCAGGACGACCGCGAGGCGAACCTCCTCCGCAGCAAAGTAGAGTCCAGCAGAACTCCTCACAGAATGCTCGCGCCTCACCCCACCCCCCGCGGAAAGGTCGAGACGACCACCTCTCCCCCTACTCCTTTCCAAACCTGCCATTCCCGACCCTGGCTGGGAAGTTCTCCCAGGACAGAATCCGGGTGCAGGCTCCGGGAGCCCGTTAAGAGGATCTACGAATCGAACGAGCCCCTTCCCTAGCCACAATCTCGTCTGTTTCAGGGATAGTCTATTATTATTTACATTGCCCAGAAGGGAAGCAGTTGCACAGCAACAATCCGAGGGGCTGTGGCTGGAACCCAGAGATCCCAAACTCCGACTCAAACCCTGCAAGACAGAACTAGGACAAGGATGCGGGAGGTGGAATACCGACTTTAGAAGGGGCAGGGCATGAACACAGGAAGCCTCTCTGCCCACAACGAAGATGGCCACAGGGAGGAAGTGCCACACTTTCGGCCTCCGAGGCCTCTCTTTCTACCCTGGCTTCTCGCTCTCGATGGTGGCACTGGTCACGTGACGGGGGTGGCGGCGTGTTCTTCACCGCTGGGTGGGAACCAGCTAGCAAGGCCGAGAGGGGAGGGGGCTCTGCCTCCAGCTGTGGAGGAACTAACATGTCTCTTGAAGACCCGTTTTTTGTAGTCCGCGGGTGAGTGACAGCGATGGGGGAGGGGAGAGAGTGTTCTGGCCCTTGCCAACCAGTGCCTGAGTACCTGCCGTAGTTTGCCAGGCGGTCTGGGTTCTGCCGTCAGGGTTCGCGGGTCAGGATCGCCCGGTGGCCGAGTGGGAGGGGTACCTAGAGGGATGTGTGTGTGTGGGGGGTCCCCTTAACCCATTCGTTTGGGGGCGCAGCAGTTGGAGGCCCGCCTGCTCCCAGCCGCGCCCGCTGTGCCCCTGCCTGCAGCGAGGTGCAGAAGGCGGTGAACACGGCCCGCGGACTGTACCAGCGCTGGTGCGAGCTCCTGCAGGAGGGCGCCGCTGTCGGACGGGAGGAGCTGGATTGGACGACCAATGAGCTGCGGAACGGCCTGCGCAGCGTCGAGTGGGACCTCGAGGACCTGGAGGAGACCATAGATATCCTGGGGGGTTGAACTGTGGCCTGGGAGAGTTCAATGCGTTTGGCAGGGGGAACTGGGAGGCTGGACACACCACGTAAGGATTGAGAGTTTTGAGACATTGGAGGATGTTGTATCTGGCTTTGGCCTTGACTTTTGACTCGTGGCCTACGTATAGTGGAAGCCAACCCAGGCAAATTCAAGCTTCCAGCTGGGGACTTGCAGGAGAGAAAGGTGTTCGTGGAGCGGATGCGGGAGGCAGTGCAGGTGAGACAAGGTTCCAGTAGTGTGAGGGTGGAGAGATGAGAGTGTCTGCTCTCTGATATTTCCCTCTTCCCTAGGAAATGAAGGACCATATTGTCAGCCCGGCAGCCATAGCCTTCATGGAGAGGAATAACAGAGAGGTAAGGCATCCTGAGCCAACCTCCTCACCTCATCTTTCAGGATGACCCTCCACTTTAAATGCAAGTCTGACCTCTCCGCGTGCGTTTGCCTGTTTCCTGGGAATGGGTGTACATCTGTCCTTTCTGTGTCAGTGTCCATCCTTTCTGTGTTCTCCTGACAGTCTTCCTGCCTGCTTTCTGGGTGTGTACACCTGAGTGCTCATTGTGTGTATACTCCCTTCTGCCATCTCCTGGGGGTCTATACTGGTTTCCCAGGGTAGTGTCTATGTACCTATTCTCTTTCTTTGCTCTATGTGTTACTGTTTCCAACATACATGTTCCCAGCCCACCTTTTTTCTCTGTGTATGCACTTGACCCATCTGAGCATGTGAACTTGGTCTGAGTGTTTCCTGTCTGCCTTGTGCTTGCACACCATTTCTCCCTGTGGGTGTGCTTATCCATGTGTGTGCCTGCTTATGCCTTTGTTGGCACACTCCCTGCTGCCTGTCTGTGTACATCTTTTCCCTCTGTGTTGTGTGTCCATACTTTGTGTGTTGTGAAACCACTAATCTCTTGCCATCCCGTTGTAAGCCCACATAGGCTCTGAGAGGGTGGGGATGCTGAGGTCCACACCAGCTGGAGCCCTATAGCAGCTCTTACATGCCTTCCCAGTGTGCTACCTTGGGGATTAAAGTCCACGTTCTTAAATACACCTGGTTCGTTCATTTCCTTATTCCAGCCTTAGGTAACAGGGATTATAGATCTGATCTCCTCATTTTACAGATGGGGAAATTGATGTACAGGGAGCTCAAGTAATGTGGCCTTGGGGTCAGCTTGCTAGTAAGTGGTGGGTCTGGGGGACTTCAGAGACTCCCTTACTGAGTAACCACTGTCTAGATTTGCCACAAACCTGTGTCTGGCACTGTGGTGAATGGGCATCCCTCCCTGAGCCTGTGGTCTGTGCCCCCCGCCCAGATGCTGACGGGCAAGCCAACCACCCAGAAGTCATCCAGCGACCTGCTGGATGCCAGTGTGGTATCGCCCGCCTCTCGCTACATTGAGGATCAGCAGGCCACACAGCAGGTTTGTGTGGGTGGTTGGGGGCCATGGGCTGGAGGACCGCTCAGGGCTCCCTGTCCACAGCAGTTCCCTGCCTCCAATCTGTAGCTAATCATGGACCAACAGGACCAACAGCTGGAAATGGTGTCTGGGAGCATCCGAGTTCTGAAACACATGTCTGGCCGCGTTGGGGAGGAGCTGGATGAGCAGGGCATGTGAGGCCAGGACCCTCAGGGTGGGATGGGAGCCCAAGTCTTGTTGTACAAGGGTACCCTTTGGAGGCTGACGCCATCCTGGTCTTGGCAGCATGCTGGATGCCTTTGCTCATGAGATGGATCACACCCAGTCCCGGATGGATGGGGTCCTCAGGAGGATGGCCAAAGTATCCCACATGACTAGCGGTGAGTCCCCTGGGGGAGGTGATGTGGGGGTGGGGGGTGGCACATGCGTGGTGCTGCGACTTCCCCCATGACTTCTGGCCCTCTTGTCTTCAGACCGCCGACAGTGGTGTGCCATTGTGGTGCTGCTGGGGGTGCTTCTCCTGGTTCTCATCCTGCTCTTCTCTCTCTGACCCTGGTTGTCCCCAGGAGGCTTATCCCTTATGCTGGGGGAGCTGGAAGGGCCCTGCCCCCTGGAAGGAGGGAGTCATGCCTGAGGATCTCTCCCAAGGCTCTCATTTAGAGCCTTTGGGACCCTTAGGGCCCTGGTCAGAGCCCTCGCCACTAGTCTTGTCTCAAGTGCGCTTAGGGGGTGGTAAAGGTAGGGAACCCTCAGGCACAACCTGCCCCATTTCTATTTCCAGTGCCCTAAAGCCATTTATTTGCCCCTGTGCCTTTTACATGTGCCAACTTGGAAATAAAATACTAGTCTTTTTTATACACAGTTGTATCATATGGTGTGTTCACTAGAAACTACCCCTGAATGGGAACTCCAATTTATTTTTTTTTTTAAGATTTTGTGGGAAAGCCAGGAGGGCTTAGTGGGTTGAGCACTCCCTTTGTAGCCCTGGGGTCTGAGGATCGAGTCCTCACCCTGGCCTATGTGGACCCATATGCTGAACTGGGGTGTGTCTCCCCATGTGGGAGGCCCCCAGTTCAGTTCTCACAGTGGTGGAGCTTACCATGTGGGAGGGCCCTGGCCTGGTTCCCGCCCTGCATGGCCCCCACCCACCTGTGTGGAACAAAATCATGTAGAAAACTGATGATGTACAATTATAGAGACTGCTCTGGGCTCTCCTGCTTTTCTCTATCTCTATCTGTCTCTGTCTCTCTGTCAAAAACAATAAAATAAATCTTAAAAAGATTTTATTGTTTGAGAGGTGACAGACTGGAGGGAGGGCCCAGAGCTGTCTCCATAATTGTGTACCATTAGTTGTGACATAGTTTCATTCCACACAGGTGGATGTAGGGCTGCATGGGGTGGAAACCGAACCAAGGGAGAACCTTCGCTACCATCCTGGCTGTTACCAGCTGTGCTGCAACTCAGCACTAGGTTTTCATGGGCTGGGGCTGGGACTCGATCCCTAAACCTTGTGGTTGCAAGGCAAGCACTCAAATCTGTTGAGCTATCCTGCCATCCCCAGGAACTCCAATTCTAAGCGTCCTGTTTGCACACACTGTGGGTGAAGTATGCATGTTAGTGATTTCATTGGTCATTTTGGGTGCAGAAAAGACTGTTCTGGTTTATTTCTTGGTCTTTTTTTCTTTTTAAGATTTATTTTATTGTTGGGAGTGGGGAGGCAGAACAGTCTCCATACTTGTACATCATTAGTTGTCACATGGTTCATTCCACACAGGTGGATGTGGGGCTGCATGGGGTGGGAATTGAACTGGGGGCCTCCAAAATGCATCATCCCAGAGGTTACCAGTTGCATAGCGCAGTTCAGCATATGCATCTGCATGGGCCGGAGCCAGGAATTGAACCCCAGGCCTCATGGTTACAAGACAAGCACTCAACGGCTGAGCTATCCTGGCACTCCCTATTTCTTGGTTTCCCATGACTGATAATTTTATTACCATTGGAATTCCAAACCCTGATTCTTGAACTTTTGTTCAGCCCAATCACCTTCTGCCTGTTCTGTGCCTATGGCAGGTAATTTCTGGAGCTGTGGAGCTGAGCGGTCACTCCTGAAAGGCTTTTAAGTAATGCAGGCTCCACTGCACACTGGTCCCTTGTTCCCTTTGTGATGCATCACTCTAACAAGCAGCATTTGTAAATTTAAGGGCTTTGCCATAGAGCTTTCCAGTACAAAATGATTCCCATAAGCTGCATACACTTGTGCCGTGAACCTTAGGTTATCATTTTAGATGTCTCCATCCCGCACATTAGGTACAGGTATGGGAAGGACACATGACTTGCCCACCTACATGTTGTAAAGTGCTGTGTCACAAGGATGTCATTCTATTAGGCTGATTTGTCAAAAATCTCAAAAAAGAACCAAATATAATCCTTTTTGTATGTTGGGTTCTCTTGATCCATTCTATATAGTTCTAAGTTTTCCTGGGGGTTAAAAGATTATTTCTGGGAGTTGGACAGGGCAGTCACCTCTGGATTTTTGTTGGCAACGCTGTTGGCCCTCAAACCCACTTCCTTGCCACTGAAGTTGATGTTACTGAAACATACCAGTTGCCCTGTACATTGGAGTTGACCCTCGAACAACATGGTTCGAATTGCACAGGTCCATTTATGCATGAATTCATTTTCAATAAATACAATAAATGTATTTTATTACAAGCACAAAACATACAAAATGTGTTCAATTATTGGTAGGGTTTCTGGTCAATAGTAGGCTACTTAAGTCAAAATTGGGGGAAATAAAAGATTTTCAGTTGCACGGTTACCATGTTGTTCAAGGGTCATCCATCCATGTTAGTCATCATCATGAAGTAGAAGTACCTGGCCTGGGCAGATAAGAGGTTCCTTGTCTACCTCCCAGCAGAGATCTTCTTGACTTTAAGGGATCCTTGTTAGGTGAATAACTCCTGTGCTGCTGGAAACATCTCTGAATCAGTGAGACTCTAAGGGAAGTCCATGTCTTTTGTCTCGATAGAACCTTTTGTCCGTTTATGTCCTCAGGACGCTACAACTCCAGGTATTTGTGGCTGAACTTACTTGCCATCCCCACACTTTTGTGTTCCTTCTTCTGATGCATGGACAAGTTAGCTCGGGATGGCGTACAAGGTGTGGGCGTGTATTCAGGATGTGTTACTGGGGGTGTCAGACCACATAAGGACAGTGAATGGGTGCTATAGCCCATTTGATGGGCCTACTGCCCTTCAGGCTTTGGAGCTCCCATGGGACACCCAGGCAGGATTTAGGGCTCACTGGTGTGCAGGAACAGCCTTGGGGTGTGCTGTACATCCGTACATACTGGGGTAGCCAGAAGTGGAAGCCATTGGTGGCCTGGGCCTGCACCTCTGTTCCCATCTGAAAACACTTATCCCTCCTCTCACATGACATTTGGCATGGCTCCTCCCAAATGTACTGAGCCAGAACCCTGCTGCATTTGCCAATGTGAAGCCCTGGAAAGTGGGGCTATTGCTCTGAGCAAGGATGGGGGACCTCAGTATGCAGCAAACACCCCTTCCAGCACCCCCATCCCCCATAGTAAGCAGCATGCCACAGGGCTGTTACAAAGGCATTTAGTTTATTCTCGTCATCAGTGTCACTGATGTTCTCATGTTCACATTTCCCAGTGCGCTCCTCTCCTTACAGTAGTTAATGTGCAATCTCACTTACGGGCTGGGGTGGGGGTGGAGGGGCTCGGCCCGCAGCGGGGCCTGTGTTGGCACTCCACGCGGACACAGCGGGTGGCCTGTCCCATGGGAACAAGGGGCGGCCAGGGGAGGCTGAGGAGGCCCCCACAGTTTTTTGCGTTGGTCAGTGATTCTCCATTCGTGCTCCTTCCTGGCTGCCCGGGGTGGGGGTGGGGGGGACCATGCAGCTCAGAGCAGGGCAAGGGGGGAAGGAACAGCAGCAGGCTGCCCGGGAGGGCAGAGCAGGGTGGGGCAGATGGGCACAGGGGTGGCTCCTGGGGTAAGGCACAACCCTGTCTTTGGCTCTCCTGGTAAGGAATTTCCTCCCCTGCACCCCTCCCCAGACCAACACATACAGTCCCTGGAGCCAGGGGCACCTCCTGAGGTCCCTGAAACAAGGGGTCTCTGCCACCTAACCCAGTGCTGCGGGAGTGTGGAGGAAGGACAGGGGCAAGCCCTGCCTGAGGACAAAGCAGGGAAGGGCTGGGCCGGGGTCTGCCCAGGACACAGGGTGGGGAGGGAGAGGACCCCAGTCCCAGGAGCTGGCCCCTGCTAAGGCCTGGAAAGGGGGAGTGCCTGGGGACTCCTGCTTCCTCTGTGGCCTGGGGGCCCACCAAGTGACCAGGATATTGTGCTTTGGGATGATGCTGGGGTAGGGTATTCAAGGCCAGGGCGAGGGAGCGGGGGAGGTGCGACTAAGGTGCTTGTGCTTTAGCTGGGGGTGTCAACTCCCCCCCCCCATACACTCGCCTCCTCCCACTCAGGCCAGAAAGAAGAGTTCCAGGACCCTAGCTGGACCCAAGACCCCCAACCTCTACAAACAAGCAGATGCCAGGCTCCCCAAAGGCTAGAGGGGCTGATGGGTCAGGGCGAGGCCTCCAAGTCAGATAACAAGGGTCCACAGCGGGCAACCCCCTGCCTCTGGAAGCAATGCGCCATCAGACTGGGGGAGGAGACCAGAGGCAGTGAGGACAAGGGCTGGAGACAAAAAGTAAATGTCAAGTGACACCCAGCATGGGGAGTTTAAAAAAAAAAAAAAAAGGAACCCTCTGGTTCACATGTAAAACTCAAAAAAACCAAAACCACTCACACTGGGTGAGGTTAGAGAGGAATGGTTAGAGAGAAAATTCTGCAGATAACTGCTAACAATGGAGTGGGCCCTGCCCTGTCCCCAGGAGCTGGGCTCAGCCAACAGGCAAAGACCAGGGATACCCTTCAAATATAGTCCTGTGGGGGGGAGCTGGCCAGACCCACAGGAGTCCCAGCAGCAGCTAGGCCTGGGGCCCCACCTCAGAAACACAACACCCAACATTCCACACCCATGCACACATTCAGCCTACCCCCACCACTCTACACCCCATCCTGCCTTCCATGGCTCCAGGGGACTGAAAGGGACATCACAGTCCCATTGGTTTGAAAAATAAAAAGAATCTTATACTCAATATTTCATTAGCTAAAAAAATGTTTTAAAAAGTATGTACAGGGGATGGGGGCTGGAAACCCTGCCATGGGGTGGGGTGGGGGTCGGGGAGGGAGGGAAGGGCAACAGCCCCCAGCCTGCTTCCCTAGGTTCCAACCCTGGTCCCACTCTCTTGTATCTTCATTTGTTTGAAAGCAAAACCTCTACGTACATGTGTGCACACATGCACACACACACTTCTGCATCCCCCAGAAACCATTCCTCCCACCCTGAGCCCTCGGTCTGGTCTGCACTCCTCAGGACCTGCCCCTCTTAGGCCCCAGCACTTATGGGGCAAAAGATAAGCACAGGGAGGGGGAGAAAAGGGCATCGGGCCACCATGGCCTGCCACCAGTCAGTCGTGGGATTTGCTTGAGCCTGTCTTCCTCAGCTGTCATAAGAACAGTCCCCATGTCCTAGCCTACTCCAGCCCCAGGCACAGGGACAGACCAGGGAGACAGGAAGGCGCTTTTGGAAAAGTGGAAGCACTGGGAGGTGGTGGCAGGAGGGGTCCTGAGCACTCCGGGGCCCCTGCAAGCCCCAAGGGGCTGCAGTGAGGGGCAAAGCAGAAGACTGCCCCCAGGATGGCCCCTTCCCTGCCTGGCCTGGTTGAGTGGGGAGATGGGGAGACAACTGCTAGGGGTTAGGAGAGGGGGAGCAAGCGCTCCCCGACTATGCAGGAGTGTGTGCAGAGAGAGGCCACGCAGAGCTCACACCACTGCCGGCCTCTCCCAGCCCGCTCAAAATGGGGTTAGGGGTGGGAAGGGGGAGGCCATGGGGCTGGGAGCATGCAGTGTCCTCTCCCACCGCAGGTCCTAGGGAGGGACAGACAGTAGCTTGTGACCAAGATGGCAGGCGCGCATGCGCGCGCACGTGTGTATATGTGTGTGTGTGTGTGACAGGAGGGGGAGTGTGATGGCCCCACGGAAGGCCTGGTGAGGGTTACTGGAGGGCCTCAGCTGAAGGGCCAGCCTCGCCGTCATGGCTGCCTGTTTCAAAGCCGTGTTCCACGCCCATCATGTCTGGCTCCAGCTTGCCTGTATCGCTGATGAAGGTGGTATAGGTGTCACCCTCAGGCAGCTTCACCTTGGGGACCCAGCTTTTGCGCACAACGCGGCGGGCATTGGTACACATGTCAGCAGCGATGGCGTTCATCTCGCTCTCCTTGAAGTTTGGGGCAAAGTTCTGGCAGTAGTCTGTGAGCAGAGCAGACAACACAGGTTCAGCATGGCCTTGCCTCTCCTGACCCCCTCACAGGACACCCTGGAACACCTCTTGGAGAGAACAGAGGCCTTGCAGACAGCACATTAAACCACATCAGTCAGCCCCATGTCTGACTGAGCTTGGCCACAGGCAGAGGATGTGTGGGCTTGACAGGGTAGCCCAGTGTTTTTGAAGATGTGGATCATCTGCCAAAATTTAGGAATGGGAGACTCCATGTGGACACCTGGAGTACCTTTCTGACACCTGGCTAGGGACTGGCTGCTTCATAACTGCCATGACTACCTTGACTTTAAGCATTCCTCCACCCTGTCTGACAAAGGCTTTCCTTCAGTGCCCTGCCCAACCCCCTCACCAGGAAGAAATCTCTAACCAATCACAGCCTTCTTTCCAACAAGCCTAGACTGAACCTCAAAATCCTTAACACCAAACTCTATCCATGCATGGGGCCAGAGAAAATGAGCATCTGTTCATCCCAGGCCCCACCCCAGTCTGCCTCTAGGCTGGACACTCACACTTGACAGCATGGAGGACGCGACTATCCAGCGGTTTGCGTCTGGGGTCATTGGTGGAAGAGCGGATGCCAGTGCCACAGCTGTTGGCCAGTGTGTTCCTGGGGAGCAGGTCATAGGAGAGAGGTGTCAGGTCCTATGTGGTGGTGGGGGACATGGGATAGTACCCCTTACTCCCTGGGATCTAGCAAGGACCTCACCGGTCAAAGAAGGAGGCCAGGAGGCGCCGCAGCAGGACCTTGTGCCGCGTGCCCGCGCTGACGTGGCAGTTCATGAGCTGTGCCCTTGTGATGTACACGTTGGTGCCTGGAGTGGGGAGATGGGAGAGTGGCTGGAGGCCCCCAAATACCACATTCTCCACATGGCCAGGCCCACTTCTCAGAACCCCAGAAAGGACACAGATGACGATGCTACCATCCATAGGCCACCTACATCA
Source organism: Craseonycteris thonglongyai (assembly GCA_004027555.1). Classification (NCBI taxonomy): domain Eukaryota; kingdom Metazoa; phylum Chordata; class Mammalia; order Chiroptera; family Craseonycteridae; genus Craseonycteris; species Craseonycteris thonglongyai. The sequence continues at coordinate 177,371 of PVKE010000152.1, read as the reverse complement.
TGCTGGGTCCACCTTGTACATGTGCAGTTTCAGCCCACAGAACCAGCTGGGTGTCAGAAAGGGCAGGCAGCAGAGGCTTGCACCCAGGTACCCTGATTCTGAGGGCTAAATTCTTAACCACTGTGCGGTTAACTAAGACGCCACTCACCTACCTCCCTGTGGCCAGCAATGCCAGCCAACGCTTCACCTGCCTCTGGGCGGAAACAGATGCCAGTCTTTGATGTGTATCAGTGCTGAGGGGTGTCAGCAGCTGCAGGACACGGCCAGGGGGGTGGCAGGGCTGTGCTGGACCCTGATGCTGTGCCATCAGGACACTGAGGCCCAGCCCAGGATGGTAGGTAGAGGGGGTTTCAGGAAGGGAGTCCAGCCCACCTGTCACCAGCTCCAGCTTCTCAGAGGGGTCGCCCTCGTCATAGAGCTTGGGGTGGCAGCGGTTACCGATCTGGTTGATGAGCTCAGCTGGGAGAGATGCCAGGTCTTGTCGTACCCGGATGCGATTCCGGGACTCGGGGGTCACCTGCTCAGGGAGGGCTTCCACCTTCTCAGCTGTGAGGGAGAGAGGGGTGTGTGTCAGGGGTGTCAGCAGCAGGGAAGAGGGGTGAGGGTAGAGAAGGTGGGGTGGGTGCCTCACCACTCTGGCCAACGTTCATCATGCTATACATGGTGTACATGTTGCAGATCTGCCGGTACTGCTCATCCGTGCCTTCCTCAGCAGCATCTTCTTCCTCATCCTCCTCATTGTGGTAGGAACCGGGGCTGTCACTAGTGTAGGCACTTGAGGTGCCCGGGCTGGTCCGCTCTGATGTGCTGGGCCCACTCACCACATTCCCTGCTGCTGCTGCTGCTGCCGCCGCCAGGGCCTGCTGGGGCGGCCGGTTGGCAGCCAGGTCCAGCGTGGAGAACCTGGCCATCTTGCGGCTGCCATTGCCACCACTGCCACCACCGCCCCCAGCATCCTTCTGGCTGCTGTCCCACAGCCGCTTGGCCACAGGCGTGCACTGCACAGAGTCTGACTCCTGCTGCTCTGTCTTGACGCGAGACACGAGGGGCAGAGGGGTACTGCAGGCTGTCCAGCTCGATGTCTGTGCCACAGGGCTCTGGGGCTCGGATGATGGTGCCTCCTCGGCATGCAGGCCCTGGGAGTCACAGCTGGGGGAGCTCACCTTGAGGAAGAACTCAGTGCCCTTCTCCATGATCTCCTGGATCTGTAGGAAGCCAGCTGTGTACATGAGCAAGAACTGGTCTCCCATGTTCATGCTCAGCCGGCCCGTGTAGCAGAAGCTGAGGATCTGCTGGAAGGACTGAGGCTGCACAGCTGCTGGCAGCTCCACCACAGCACTGCGGCTGCTGTTAAACAGGTCCCGGAAGTAGGAACTGCTGGCGGCCAACACGGCCCGGTGGGCCTTGAAGGCATGGCCCTTGACCACCACTGACACATCACAGTACAGGCCCTGCAGCCGCTGCTCGTTCAGGCACTCCAGAATGCTGTTGCCAAAGTTCGGGATCTCCATCTGCAGGGTCTGAGCCATGGCAGCGGCTGTGTGGGGGACAGGAGGAGACAGATAAGAGGGATAGGGTCAGGCAGCTGGCTCGACCTTGCTCTCATGGACATCCATGTGGTGGATTTGACGGGACTATAAAAATCATAGGAGCCATCCACTCCTTCTGTCCCTTTAGGACAGACTGTTAAACCAACCTTGCCAGTTACAGGCTAGGGTGGCCACATGCTGCACCTTGTAGACAAGGGGGCAAAGGCAAACTTAAACTTATGTGCTTAAATATAAAATGAATTAACACAGCAAGTGCCAGTGAGCATTATGCACCACTCAATGCATAGGGTAATTCTTAAGGGCACTGACAAGGAAACTCCCAGAGGTCAGAGCCATCCAATTTTTCCCATGGCGTCTGCAGAGCTAAGCACATGACCCTCAACCACTGTTTGCTGAATGACCACTCAAGGAACCCTGAAATTGCATGAGAATACCACTAGTTATCAGGGAAATATAAATCCAAACTACAATGAGATACCAGTTCATACCCACTAGGCTGGCTGGGAGAAAAAAGAAATAAGTGTTGGTGAACATAAAATGGTACAAGCTGCTGTAGAAAAACATCTTATGAGTCTTCAAATGGTTAAACATGCAGTTGCCATATGGCTCAGCAATTCATTACTTACAATTACACCTAACAGAAATGAAAAAATCCACAGAAAAACCTATACATAAATGTTCACAGTAGCATAGTCACAATTGTCAAAAGGTGGAAACAACCCAAATGTCCATCAAGTGATGAATGAACAAAATGGGGTCCATCCATAAGGAATATTACTCAGTCCTAAAAATGAACCAATACATGCCACAACTTGGATGAACGTTGAAAATATTATGCTAAATTAAGGTGACCAGACGTCCCGCTTTTGGCGGGACAATCCCAATTTTTGGAAAGAATGCACGACAAGCTAGGGAACAGCGGGAGATAGACCAAATTTTTAATCAAGAACCCCCTCCCGCCCGGTCAATGGTGTCCTGCTTTACCAATGTTAAAATCTGGTCACCTTATGCTAAATGCCAAGAAGCCAGACAAAAGGACCACATATTATATGATCCCATTTACATGAAATGTCTAAACAGGCAAATCCATGGAGAGAGAAAACAGATTAGCGACTGCAAGGGGCTGGAAAGACTAGGGAAGGTGGGAGCAAAGGGATGCAGGGTGTTATATTGTGATTTATAAGAAAAATTTGGTCATTATCATACACATTCAGTCTTTGTCCACAATTCCTGGCTCACAGCTCTAGGAACTCTTGGAATTTCCTAAATGGTATGAGTGAAAAAGGCCCTTTGTTGTTAAGGAGGTGACTTTTGGAAGCACCGAAGTGTGGGATTTGGTTGCTCGTGGGCCAAACCATGTGATTAGAAGGGCGGAACTTTCAGTGCCCCCACCTTTGGGGAGGGGAGAGGTACTGGGGGTTGATTCATTTGCCAATGGCCTGAGATTTAATCAGTCAGCCGGTGTAAAAAGCCTCCACAGCAATCTAAGAGGAGAGCATGGAGCTTGGCCCCCATCCCCACATACCAGTCCCTCTGCATATCTTCCATCTGGCTGTTCCTGAGTTATATCCTTTTACAATAAACCAGTGAGCTAGTTCAGCGAAATGTTTGAGTTCTGTGAGCAGCTCTGGCAAATTAATCCAACCCAAAGAGACGGTTGTGGGAACCTTTGATTTATAGGCAGTCAGCCAGAAGCATAGGTGACAACCTGGACTTGTAATTGGCATTCTCAGTTGGAGGGGGTCATTGGAACCTCCCATCCGTGGCCAGTCAGTCAAAAGCACAGGTAACCTGCGCTTCCCACTGGCGTTTGTAGTGTGTGTTGAGGGGGAGGAGCAGGCTGGTAGGACTGAACCCTTAACCTGTGGACTCAAGCTATCTCCAGGTAGTGACAGAAGTAAGCTGAATTCTCAGACACCCAATTGGTATCTGAGAATTGTTTGTTGGTGTGGAATTAGATCTAAGAACCCAATTTACAAGGTTTCTTCTTGACATCAAAACATGTTCTGATACTGTGGTGATGGAATCACAACTGACTATACTAAAAACCACTGAACTGTACACTTTAAATGAGTGAACTACATGGTATGTGAATCTCAGTAAAGCTGAAACCATAAAGCTTCTTCTAGGCAGAACTGGGGACAAGACTTGCCAGGTATATTCTAGAGTCTTTTGAATTTTGAACTTGGTGAATATACTGTCTTATTCATAAAAAAAATTAATTAAAAATATGTATGTGCAATCATACCACACATGTAAATTAATTCCAAAGTGCTGGGGGTGAGGAGGGCAGGGAGCAGGAGAGGATGGTCAGACTCAGGAGTGACCAGCTGAGGAAAGGGAAGAGGAAAGAGGGAAGGTAAGGACGGGGCATGGCTCATCTGTTAGCCCTGGTCCCCACCACTGTCCCTGTTGGGGAAGGGTGGGGGCAGTCTGTGGTAAACACTAAAAGAGCAGTATTTTTCATGGGGTGGGGGACACAGGGGCTCTCATATTCAATACCACAGCAGTCATCAGCCCTGGACAGGGAGCCATCCATGCTGTCACCAGATGCCCTAGAGCCGGGGTCTCCAAACTTTTCAGCCCGCAGGCCGCATTAACTATCAAACAGCAGTTTGGGGGCCGACTACACACTCGAGGTCCAAATAAAAAAGAATCAAAACATAAATGTTGTTTTTAATTATTTATTTAATATTCTTTTATTCAGATAAACAGGTCTCCACGGGCCGGATGAGAGGGCCTCACGGGCCATAGTTTGGAGACCCCTGCCCTAGAGTTAGGAGGCAGAGCTTTAAGAGCTGTATATAGTTTCTCCTCCAAGGAGGCTATCCACCCAGGAGGGCAGGCAATCTGGCCAGATTTATTCATGATCAGCAACTCAGAACAGAGGCGGAGGTTCAATAAATATTTGTAAATGTGTTAAATAGCTCAGAGGGAAGTTAACACATACCACCAAGACAGGAATGGATGAATCCAGTTTGGGACAAGGTAGCTGGTGGGGATCACGCACAGGGAGGCTGTGGGGGTGGGGATGTGGATACTTCTGGGGCTGCAGGGGACATTCCATGTGGTCCCCCTCATTGCACTAGCTGTGTCAGGCACAGCTGCAAGTAGTCTCCAAGGGCTACCTCCTACATGGGCGCTAGGACTGCCTCACTCTATAGGTGAAGACCACAGCTCAGCACTGCCCCGGCCCAGGCAGCCAGGAACTGGTGCAGCTCAGCAACAGGGGCGCTGATGGAATAGAGACACAGGGAGAGGACTCCTGAGGGTGAAATGCAATCTGAATCTGATACTCAGGCTGGGATCCCCATGCCTGGAAACCCTCTAGTCTCAGAGCCCAGTATCCAGGGCTTTGAAGCTTTCTATTAGCAATTGTGGGGAAGGGCACACATAGGGTGACAATTACTGCAAACAGCTCAACCAATCAGTACACAGGGTGTGGCAGTGAGGTAGGCAGATCTGTGAGCTGCAGAGACCAGGTCTGGCCTTGCTGTCCCTGAAAGGAATGGGGATGGGGGGCTTAAAGAGCTTTGAGACCACAAGGAGGGTTCACAGGGGACCTGAGACCAGACTCAGAAAGAACCACCATCCATGTGTGGCCCTGCATGAAGTCCCTCACCCACACTAGCCCCGTGAGGGAGGGCCCATGGAGCCAGGATGTGCTCCCAAAAGAAACAAGTTTAAAGCATCTGATACAGATACAGTAAGCCAAGGGTCACGTTCTCTAAACCACCTAACGATTCTGTCCCCACCAAGCTGAGCCCCTCACCCCCACCTATCTCAGGCCTTAGGAACACTGCATGGCTCCTTCCACTGGCCAGGCCTTTGGCCAAGCTGGGCACCCTGCCTGGAGTGCCCTTCTTCCACTGCCCACATCTTCCTCCTCCACCTTCAGTTACACCCCTGCTCTGAGAAGTCTCCAGCCCAGAGAGAACATCCTTCTTCTGCACTTCCCATACCAACCCCACTATGCTCACCTACCTCTGAGAACACAAAATTCCACTTGATTATAAATTCAAGAGCAGAAAACTATGAGTCCTCTCTCCTTACAATGTAGCATGTCAGAATGCCCATCTTCTGGGGTCCTCAGACCTCCCTGAAAGGGAGGGGAGGTGCAGCCCCCAGCCCCACACAGGGCCAGGAGGACCCTTCACATCTGAGGCCATGGCTAGCTAGCCCTGGCACCAGATGTGAGCAGGTCTCCTAGCGAGACCTGAGGCCATGGCACGTGGTTTCCATGACCTCCCAACACTCAACAAATATTTGCTAAGCACCTGAAGTACCTGGGAGCCTGGGGCTGGCCTCAGCCAAGACAAGGCTCTGGCTCTGAGAGCATGGTCCAGCAGGGGACATAGTCATTCACCCAGTATCACAGTCAATGTGCTGCATGCAGGGGACTTTCATCTTGCCCAGATAAGCTGAGATCTGGGGGCCCGGTCTTACCCTCAAGGCATTGGAAAGGCACGAAGAGCCCTGAGGGAGAAGCAGATGTGGTCCTTCCAGAAAGTGAAGGAAGGTGAAGGTTGGAGCTAGGCTCAGTCCCACCATCTGCTTCTCTCCTCCGAAGAATGATACCCAGTCTCGGGACTCTACTATGGATGGAAGTGGTGTCTCCCCCACCCTAACCCCCAAAGTGCCTGTACATGGAGACAGGGTCCTATGGGAGGAAATTAAGGTTAAATGAGGTCACAAGTGGGGCCCTAATCCAATAGGACTGGTGTCCATATATGAGCTACTTCTCTCTCACTCCAAGCGCACACATGGAGAAAAGGTCATGTGAGGTCACCAGAACCCAACCAGAACCTGACCATGCTGGCATCTTGGACTTCCAGCCCCCAGAACTGTGAGAAAATAAGCATCTGTTGTTTAAGTCTCCCTTTCTATGGTATTTTGTTACAGCAGCCTGAGCTAAATGAGATAGCAGAAACACCATCTACTCACCCACAGCTCTGCTGTGGACCCCCTGATGCCAATTCAATGTGCCCTCCTCAACTGAGCTCCCATTCCCTGAAGCCTGATCTGGCTGTAGCTCTCACCAGAAAGTTTCCCACTCAGGTCAAGACCCTTAGATTCACCCGACTCTTTCAAAATCAGTTCCCACCACTGGGGTCCCTATAATATATACTGGGGCCTTGTGTGGTAGGGTCCTGCCTGCTCTCAAGCCTTTTAGGCTGTCTCCAAGATGGCTAGAGCTCTTCATACCCTCCTAGTCACCAATCTCAAATTTCCAAAGACAAAGCCTCTCCCAAATCTGATTCTTTTGGTCACTTGTCCTGCCTGGTTTTTCCTCCTTGGCACTTCCCACCATCTATCAAATGAAACCTGTCCTTGCCTTTGTGCCAGCTCCACCATGGTAGGGCATTGGCCTATCTAATTCATACTGCTGTGTCTCCTGCCCCTAGGAGTGGCCAGGCGGCCAGGTTGTTTGCAGAATGAACAAAATGACAAATTATTTTCATTACTTCCAACCTTTCTTGTTCCATATTAACCCTCTTAGTGCTACCTTCTGCCAGCGGTACTAGCGAGAAATGCAACGGGTAATTTAGAATTTATTTTTTTTATTTTTAAACTGAACTGGGGGCCTCACCACATTCGGGAAGCACACCCCAGTTCAGCATGTGGGTCCGCCTGGGCCAGGGCTGGGATTTGATCCTCGGTTCTCAGGGCTTCAAAGAGAGCACTTAACCCGCTGAGCCATCCAGGCTTTCTCTTAAGACAGAGCTGGAATGCTCTATTTTTTGGTGTTTTTTTTTTAACTGAACTGGACGCCTCACCGCATTCAGGAAGCACACCCCAGTTCAGCAAATGGGTCCGCACAGGCTGGGGCCAGGATTCGATCCTCGGTCCCCAGGGCTTCAAAGCGAGCGCTTAACCCACTGAGCCATCCCAGCTTCCCTGTGAAGGGTAATTTAATAAAATGTATCACCTTAGGAAAAAAAAATGTTATGCAGTTATTGTTTTAGATATCCATATGCTTTTTTTTAGTTTTATATAAATTGAATTATTTAATACTATTCTTTTACATCATCTGAAAAAGAAATGTAATTATTCTAGTCATACATGATACAAGAAAAAATATGTTATAGTCTACGTATGAGCCGATATTATTGACACGCCGCACTTTTCACCCAAGATGCAAAAGCCTATATAGCGGCCAGTCGCACTAAAAGGGTTAATGAGACAAAACAGAAGAGGTGGGTCTCTGGGGCTAAGCAGGGGCACCTGGCACACCACAGGAGGGGCTGCTGGGACCAGCAGTCAGGTTCCCACTTGGGGCTCAATGTTATTAGTATGCGAACAACTGCTCCCCCGCTGCTGCCGGATGAGGCTAGGGTATAGGACCTGTAAATCAAGCTAGGGTGTGGCAGGGTGATTCCTGGGGGTGGAAAACGCCATTTCTTTGGGAAAGGAGCTCTGAATTCCCCAGCCAACAGAGGCGGGAGAAGGGGAGAGCAGGAGGGGCCTGGGGGCTGGCCTGTGCTTCACTGGGACTATTGAAGGTTCTGACTTTCCAGGCAAGCTGTGAGCTGTCTATTAACATATGAACCAATTAAGGGAAACCAACTACAAGTCTAAGAATGACCCTAAGGCTGCTGGAAAGCCCCAAGCCACTGGGAACCTCTGTAGGGGCCAAATTGGAAAGCAGTTCAGGAAAATGTTTACTAGAAATGAACAAAGTGCTATCTGACTATAGCAGACTCTCTGTTAACCGGAAATAAAGCAACCGGTAATAAAGCAACCGGTTGCTTAAATTCCAAATAACAGAGATTCTACTTACATTTATCCAGCATCTATCAATCCCCACGTGTGCTAGTAAACTGAGAGTCTGTCTACTGTATATAGATCTTACTGTTGGCATCTGGATCTTTTAAGTACACACACATTTGACTTGGGTTTCTTTCCCTGTTCCGAAAAGCTGCCACTAAATCCAGGGTGAAGGACAGGATTTGAAAGTTGCTGGCATTCACACTGTCCCTACTGTGAGCCAACGCCCAGCAAGAGTTCAGAGGGGGCACTTAATTATTCCTCACTAGTCTTTGAGGAAGAAACAAATCTCCCTGCCATTTAAAGATGAGGAAAGCGAAGCCCAGGATTACACCCAGGCCATCCGATTCCTGTCCTAGAATCAGGAGGCTTCCTGACCATCCGGCCAGGCCACCCGTGCTGAGTTCACCCTCTGCATGGTTCCACTGTTCCTTGCAGTAGGCAGCCACTGTGACTAGACCGATTTCATTCATGGATGGAAAACTGGGGCTCAGAGAAGCCACAGCAGGGAAGGGAAGCCAGGACAGGCCAAGACTAGAGCCAGGGCTGTTTATCCTTGCTAGGCATGTCCTCTGCAGAAATGGGATCTGCTGCTTGCCTAGGCTCCCACCCCAGGGACTCGAGTGCCCTCTGAGGGCCAGGTGGGGTGCTGCTCTTTTTGCCCCCATCCCGCACCCTCCCCATGGGAGGCTGCTTCCCTTTGCCCAGCCTCCCCCAGCTCTTCTCCATTCTTCCTCCTGTCACTGCTACCTCCAGGGATGAGCAGTCTTGCCTGCTGCCTCTCCTTCCTCCCTCCTCCCACTCTAGCCTCCGCCTGCAGCAGCTCAGGAGAACCAAGCAGCAGCCCGGTCCTCCTTCCACTATGACCACAAGCTCTCCTTCCCAAGTTACATCCCACTCCTTGTGTGCATTCACATTCAAAGGATACATGGGCAGCAGTCATGCAAAGGCCCTGAGGTGACACTGCTGTGACTAACACAAAGGAGGCTGATGGGGCTAAGGGCAGGTGTTTACTGGGATGGGGCTTGTTGAAATGTGCTGAGTCTTATTATTTTATTAGGCTCCAATATCCCTTACCTGCTTAGGATTTTACTTCTCTTCCTCTTTGCTCCTTGGAACATTTATCTATCATATATAATCGGCTAACCCCAATTATCAACCTTCCCGAATATAAAATGGGTAGTCAATAGCAGCAGCTACCTCACAAGACTGTTTTAATATTAAACCACCAAGTAACCTGGTAGATTATAGAGTCTACCTGTAGTCACTGCCCAGTAATGTCAGTTGTTATTAGCTGTGTCCCTTTCTGCTTGTCCCCTGGCCCTCGCCAGCCTGTAAACTCCCTAAGAAATGGAGACATCCTGCGCCTGTTACCATCTCTCCAACCTTTAAGATAATGGGTGGTACTTACTGAGGGCTCCTCTGGTGCCTTCACAGGATCATCTGATCATTCCCAGACACTAACCTCTCATGTAACCCTTACGCAGATGGGAGGATGACTCCTTGTGGTGGGGGCTGCTCTGTACATTATATGATGTTCAGCAGCACACTCTGTACCCACTAGAGGCCAGTAGCACCACTAGTCCAGCTATGACAACCAAAAATGTCATCATACATTTCCCAAGTGTCCCCTAAGGGGGCAGAATAGTTCCTGTGTGAGAAACACGCTTTCTTGTCCCCACTTATCAGATGAGGAAACAAAGGCACCAAGGTTAAGACTTTTGCCCAAGGGTCTCATGGCAGTGCTAACAGTGGAATGTGACTTTCTCCACTAGTGTGGTAGCTCACACCCTCTGCTTAAGTCACAAAATAGAGTCACAGTCCTCACAGATGGCCTGCATATAACCTTCATTGAGGAGGCAGCATAGGTAGGAAGTGAGATGGGAGGATGACCACAACCCTAGCTTGGGTCAGTACCCTAGTGAAATAAAAATGTCCCAAAGGTCCCTTTACTTGGTCCATTTGACCCCAGGATTATGGCCTCCTTTGGCACCCCAGGTCTGTGCACCCTAAGTCCTCACTGAAAAGCAGTTAGTTATTAAGAATACCTTCTCCTCCAGCTCTAGGTGTCGGCTCAGAATTATTACCCTCTTCTCTGCCATCCACACACAACCGCTAATTGCCACCAGTCTCTGCCCCGTTCCAATTATGTGACTAGAGGTAGCCACCCTTGTCCTTAGTACCCAGCCCAGAGCCCAGCCTCGACCCAGGAGGTCCCAGTCTCCATCCAATCAGGCAGGGAAAAGCCCTCTTTACCTGGGGCTGCTGGCCAGTTCCCACCCCTCCCAGAACCAAGAGGCCAGCCAGAGAGGGGAGGAGGCCAAGGCCCAGATGGAGAGCAGTTCTAAGAACCACGGAGAGATTGGGGGAAGGGAGGGAATGCGGGTGACAACCCATCATTAAACCCAGGTCTGGCTGATACTCGACCCAGCAGTCTGTGGTTCCTGCCTCAGGTGCTGAGTGAGACTCCCAAATCAATGTTCCCAGGACACACTGGTAACAGCCATGCAATTAGTTCAGAGAGAAAAAAAGCGAAAGCTAGGGCAGTCTGACCAAAGTGGGGAAAGACAAACTGAGCAAGCAAAGCAAAATTCAGCTCCAGAGCCTGGCCCCGTCCTCACAACTGCATCCCCTTGCAAGCCCACAGCTCCAACACCCTTGACCTCCTGGTTCCAAGAAGGAGAATGGAAGATGAGGTATGACCAGGCCTCTGAGAAAGAAGCTTCCACTGTTCCAGCCCCCTAGGGCACCCGGAAAACAGTCTGTCTGAAAGGGTACTGACCCATCCCTTGGGATGGCAAGAGGAAAGAGAGTTCCTGCTAAGGAATCCAGAAGATTGAGGAGCTCCTCCAACCACGACCCTCAAAGGCCAGATCAGGGGATTGTGGGTTTGGGCTGAGGGTCAATCCCAGTCTGCCAGTGTCTAGTCATGTGACCTGGGACAAGCCACCCCAAGCCTCAGCTTCTGTACCACATGGAGAGAACTAAGCTGACCTGATGGTGGTGAGCAATCAATGAGCTCATCTGACCAGCAAACTCAGCACAGGGCCTGGCGCAGGATAATACCCCAGAAGCAAGGGCCCAGACCTACCATCACCCCATCATAAGCCTCCAAGACACAACGAACAAAGCTTTATATGTTCACCTCCCAGTTCCTCACCTCCAGAGAACCGGTCCTGGCAGGCCAAGGTATAAGATGGTGGCTGTGAAGTCCCACCCCCTAGGTCTGAGCCTCAAGGCTCTGGTCACAAAAAGTGGGGAAAGAATCTAGGATCCTAAGATATTCAGGTAAAGGCGGCTGCGCTGCCCCTCTGCAGATATATGGGGTGGGGTTGTGCAAAGACCACCCCCACGGTAAGTAAGATGCCCGAGCTAGGTGCTTCAGCCTATTTCTCAAGCTGCCCACACAAACCCATTTGGCAGGCCAGCGCCTTGGAAAAGCCGGCAGAGGCTTGCCCAAAGGGCAGGCTGGGGACCCAGAGCTTGAAGGGAATGAGGTGTGGTTAAGAGGAAAGCCCCCAGGTGTGGCCCAGAGCTAACACCTGGCAAAGAAAGGGGGGGCACATCTTGGCATGTGCCTTTTGATCCACACTAGTTTCTCGGGACTTGCCCCTCACATCCCCACTAACCCAGCCCAAAAGCTCTGCTTACATCCACTCCCAAAGCTCCTATAGTAGTTCCTCAACTTACCTGATCGCCCCGGTATCTGGCCTTCCCCCAGCAACATCTCTCCGACCCTAACCTCACGTGACCCCATAAACATCTCCAGGATCTCCTATCCACCCGGCCCCCTCACCCTAGCCCCGAACTAACTCCGCCCACACCCACCCTGCCCCATTTCCTGGGCTTCTCCTCAGCCGCCCCCAGGCCTGTAACCTGACCCACCCACCTCCTCCAGCGACAGTACCTGCAAGCCCAGCCCCGCCCCGCCCCCCCTCGGGGCCATTTCCCTCCGGCCGCGCCACCCTCTCCTCCTCCCCCACTCTGCCGGCCCAAAGCCCGACTCCTCCTCCCCCCTCAGGGTTCCCTGGGCGCCTCCTCACTTTACCCCTCGGGCCCTCCAACTTCCCCGGCCCCTCGGCACCTAACCAGCCCGGCCTAGCCTTTCCCCGCCCACCCCACCGGCCACGAGGAGAGGAGATCTGGACCGGATCCCGCCGCCCCCCAGCCCTGCGGCCGGGTCCGCGGCTGGACACTAAAGGCCGCTGGCAGAGGCTGGGCCTCCCCTCACTTGCCGGCCAGGCCACAGTGCAGGTTATGGGCCTCATTACTCCTCCGACGGAGGAGGCCCCACATACCCTCCCCTTTCAACCCTTAGCCGGACCTCGGATGCCCTCGGGCCGCTCGGGCAAGAGGAGGCCGGAACCGGGCCTGGGGCGGGCCGCCTCACCTGCACCGTGGCCGCGCTCCGGGGGCTTCCGGCGGGCTCCGCAGCGGCGGCTGGGGCCGGGCCTGGGCCCAGGGCGCGCCCCCTTGCGCCGGGGCCTCGGCCTCCGCCTCCGCGGCCTCCGCGGCCTCCGCCTCAGCAGCAGCGGTAGCCGCGGCGGCCATTCATTGTGGGCCAGGCCGCCCCAGCCGAGCGCCGAGCCAGCCCAAGCCGCGCCGCCGCCGCAGCCGGGCTGGGGAGGAGCGGCTACCGCCCCGCCCCCTTAGGCAAGGCCAGTCGAGCGTCGAGCACCCCCCCCCCCCCTTCTCCGCCTCCTGCCACCGCTCCTCGGAGTCCCCGCCAGTACCTCGTCTCTCCTGGAGAGTTCGAATCCCAACCCCGCCATCTTCTAGTCCCACGACTTAAGACAAGTCGCTCTGCCTTTCGGAACTTTAGTTTCCAGTAAAATGCAAACAACGTCTGCTGTTTATTGTGTCAGGCACTGTTTTAGGCTCTGGGAATGAACTCGTTTAAATGTCAGTAACATTTTGACATAGGAGTCTCTTTATACACACACTTTATAGAAAATTAGAAAAGGAGGGGACAGAGAGATAAAGAAACCTGCTCAAGATCACACAGCAAGGAAGGGATGGCGGGTGCCAGAATTCAAACCCAGATCAAGAAGCCACACAAAATTTAACACACAATGCCAGATTTCATTCTAAGCATTGTACTTGCACTAACTCGTTTAATTCTCATCACAACCCAATAACGAATCTTAAAAAGTTCTGTCCATTATTCAAATGGGGATACTTAAGCACTGAGAGGGTTGAGAACAAGAAGCAAGGTGAGCTGGGACTGGAACCCAGGTAGTCCAGACCGTTACGTTTTCCTTCTTTCCCGCATCTCCTTTCCTACACAGGTTAAAACCTGAGGGTTTACTATGTGAGAGGGGCTGTTTCGCACACTTGCCAGGTATTCTGTCGTTTAATCTTTGCTCTATCTTGGAAGCTAGGATTCTTAACAAGTAAGGAAAGTGAGGTCCAGAGAGTTTAAATAATTTGCCAAGAGCAAGTGGCAGTACTGGGATTCAAACTCAGTAAATCTGATTTCAGAGACTGTGCTAGGATGCCCTTTTAAAGCAATGTTTACAGCAGCCAGTACCCCAGGAGACTTATCAATAGTTGTTAAATGTCTTCGCTTACAGCCCTTTTCTGAGCCTCACCTTCTCGTCCGTAAAATGGGCTAGTGACATGTGGCCTAATTACAGGAGAGCCGCTGTGATTAAGAACACTCGCACAACACATTCAGCACTTTCCACGTTATGATCCTGGCCGCCCACTGTAGGTAGCATCACTGATTGGCTAAATTCTGCCACGTGATCCAACCTCTCCATTGTGCCAACATGGCGGCGCCCAGGTCCTATTCCGTTAAATGTGCACCAAGACTAATTCGGTCCTCGGTGTTGTAAGGGAAGGTGAGGAGGGCCTTGGCGGCGCGGGGAGGCATCTGGACCATGGGCAGGCCCATTCGAGGGATTCCAGTTTCGCAGGGGCCGGTCCTCTGAAGACTGGGGGTGGTGTCAGCTTACCGTGGCCGCAGGGTCTTCTTTTCCTCTGTTTCAGACGTGTAGGCCACCCGGCCCGGGAACGCAGCTCTCTGATCCTCTCTAAACCCCCCTAATCCAGGCTTGACGGGCTGAGGCGCCAGCGGATGTCCGGTGCAAGGATTGTTCTCTGGCTAAGCCTGACTCTCCGCTCTGCCTGCAGTCTCTGTAGAACCCGGTTTATGGAGGGACAGCCCCAAGGGCAGGCGAATCCACCCGCAATGGAGAACGGCACGGTGCCCTGCGGAGAAAAGCCCCCACCTGAGGCCCAGGAGACGACGGTCACTGAGGGGGCCGCCAAGATCGTCTTCCCCAGCGCCAATGAAGTCTTCTACAACCCAGTGCAGGAGTTCAACCGGGACCTAACGTGAGCAGGGGTCTAGGATCAGCTTGGCAGAGGGCAGTGGGTTTGTGAAGTGAGGGGATGTGAGAGCTCAGTCTTCGTCTCCCGCAGATGTGCTGTGATCACTGAGTTTGCGCGCATTCACCTCGGGGCCAGAGGAATCCAGAGTGAGTGGAGGTCTAGTGGGCTGGTGGGCAGGGGTCACACAGAACTCTCTCCCTGCCTGGCCCCCTCTCCCCTAAAGTCAGGACAGGCTCTGGCCACATGGCAGGCTCTGGGCTCTGCTCCTTCAGCCCTTCCCTAAGGGAGTTCGGGGAAGATTTTCTTCCATAAAGCTGTATTTTGAAGAGTAGGAGGGGGTTTCTCAGGGAGAGCTTTGGTACTCCCTGACTTGTGCTTCTGGGTGGCTGCAGTCAAGGTACCAGGTGAGAAGGACGTGCAAAAGGTGGTCGTGGACTTGTCGGAGCAAGAGGAGAACAAGGCTGAACTTAAAGAGGGTGCAAACGTGGCACCGGGAGACCAACCTCAAACAGCTGCCGTGGGGGAGATCTGCAAGGTGGTGCCTGGGCATAGGAGGTGGCAGCCCCAGAGTCTAGTGGGTGATGGAGGAAGGAAGGCTCCCAGAGGGGGAGAGCTACTGAAGGAGGGTGGTGGGGGCTCCTTGGGGCCCAGGAGAGGATGGAAGTCCTGATGTGACTGGGTCTTCCTGCTGACTTCAACAGGAAGGTCTGCGAGTGCTGGAGGGCCTGGCAGCCTCTGGTCTCCGTTCCATTCGCTTTGCCCGAGAGGTGCCTGGGCTCCGGCACGTGGTTGCCAATGATGCCTCTACCCGAGCAGTGGATCTAATACGCCGTAATGTGCAGCTCAACAAAGTAGCTCACCTGGTACAGCCCAGCCAGGCAGATGCCCGGTAAGTGTGGGGGCAACAGAGCCTGGCAGATGGGAAGGTGCATTCTGGAGCAAGGCTAACTAGGGTCAGATCCTTGCTCCATGACCTTGGGAGAGTACCTTAGCCTCTCTGAGCCCCAGTTTCCTTGTCTATAAATGACAGCCATTTTACTGGAGTTGCTGTACTGATTAAATGAGAGGTAATACTTGTGTAGCCCATATTTGGTACCAGGAATAAGTGCTGTTATAGTTTCCATTTTAAACTTAACTTCTGGTACTTTTATTCATTCAAATGAACCAATGTATATTCACCGTTTACTATGTGCCAGACACCGTGCTCATTGTGGGGGTGGGGGGGTGGGGGTGGTAGAAGGAATGCATTAGTAAGCAATACAGACACAATCCCTGTCCTTGAGTTAAAATTCAAATGCAGGTTTTTATGGCTTGCCATCTAAGAATGTCATATATATATATATATATATATATATATATATATATATATATATATATATATATATATATATATATATATATATATATACACACACACATACATACATACACACTTTTTTAAAAAAAGATTTTTTAAAGATTGTATTTTTATTGTTTTTAACAGAGATACAGAGACAGAGAGAAGGGGGAGGGCTCAGAACAGTCTCCATAGTTGCACATAATTGTTGTTGTTTTTTTCCACATAGTTTCATTCCACAGGTGGACGGGGCTGCACAGGGCAGGAACCGGGCCGGGGTCTTACCCCGGTGAGAACTGAACTGGGGGCACTCCCCAGTTCAGCATATGGGTCCGCACGGGCCGGGGCCGGGATTCTATTCTCAGTCCCCAGGGCTGGGAAAGTGAGTGCTTAACCCACTGAGCCATCCGGCTTCCCCAAAAGGAAACCAGGATAGTCTTTTTTAAAAATTTTTTATTTTTGAACTGAACTGGGGGCCTCACCGCATTCGGGAAGCACACCCCAGTTCAGCATGTGGGTCTGCCTGGGCCGGAGCCGGGATTCGATCCTCGGTCCTCGGGGCTTCAAAGCGAGCGCTTAAACCGCTGAGCCATCCTGGCTTTCCCTATATTTTTAAAGTTTTTTAAAGATGAGGAACATGCAGTATGGGTCATACATGGCCTTTAAAGCCTAAAATATTTACTATCTGACCCTTTATAGAAAATAAATAAGTAAAAAATGTTTGCTTTCCTGATTGTATTAAAGTCCAATAGGAAACACAGATGATAACTAGTAATCATGACATACAAGTAAATTACACAGTAAACTGGAAGTGAGAAGTGCTCTGGACAAAATTAGTACTGGAGATGGAGGAATGTAGCAAGAGAGGATTGCAATTTTAAATAACATGGTCAAGGTAGGCTATGTTGAGAAAGTAGCATTTGCTTTTCCTTACCTGGAAAGGGAATATAGTTTCAAATCCATGGAGTTGTTTTGGAAGATTATGTGATTAAAGGAGTTATTATATCTATAAATTGCTTGAAACAGTGTCAGGCATGTATGTGCTATATCAGTGCAGTAGGTCTTTCAATAATGTCCTTATAATGCTGATGAGGGAAAAAAAAATGGTTTCCAGCCAGGGCTACTATTTGAGTTGGCACATTCTCTTCATGTCTATGTGGATTTTCTGTGGGGACTTCAGTTTCCTCCCACATCCCAAAGATGTGCATGCGAGGGGAACTGGAATGTCTCTATTGTCCCAATCTGAGTGAGTGTGGGTGGGTATGAGTAGCCCTGCAGTGGAAGGATGTCCTGTCCAGGGAGGGACCCTGCCTTGCCCCCTGAGCTGCCTGGATAGGCTCCAGCCACCTATGACCCTGAACTGGAGTAAGTGGGGTGGAAAATAATGATTGGACTTGTTTCTATTAGTCTTTCTTAAATTTAAGTATGTAGAGCTCACATTTATTTCAGTGTTTAATACTGGAAGTGTTTTGGGTCTTTATTTAGAAGTAGGGTGATATTTTTGTGCTGTAGGAACTTAACTCTTGTTTAGATCAATTCAACTATGGTAAAATTGGTTTCATTTTCATTGGTTTCATATATCATTTTGCTTAGAGTTGCAGTTTTCAAGAACCCACGATGACATGAAGTGAGGACTTACTGTATTGGCTGTCATTATTGCCATTGTTAGAGATGGGTAGACTGAGGCCCAAAGAAGAAAAGTCATGAAGTTAGCAAATGGCCAAACCAGGATGTGAGCCTGGTCCACTGGCCCCCAAGTTCAGGCCCAAGCCATCATGCTGCATGAGTGAACATGTGTAGGGGACAAAGCAGGTCCCTGGTACAGGGGGCTGAGGACCGGGCTCTTTCGCCCCCAGGATGCTGATGTACCAGCACCAGCGGATGTCGGAGCGGTTCGAAGTCATCGACCTAGATCCCTACGGCAGCCCTGCCCCCTTCCTGGATGCAGCTGTGCAGGCTGTGAGTGAAGGAGGTGAGGCCGGGCTGATGCAGGGGTACAGAGCAGGAATCAGGGTGTTTGAAAGATCCTGACTGTGCAGTCCCTCCCTGCAGGGCTGCTGTGTGTGACCTGCACGGACATGGCAGTGCTGGCGGGGAACAGTGGGGAGACCTGCTACAGCAAGTACGGCGCCATGGCCCTCAAGAGCCGGGCCTGCCACGAGATGGTGAGGGGCCCCCCAGAACCCCTTCACACACCCCAGACCTGCCCAGCTCCCTCCATCCCAGCATGAGAACAATGAGCACGTCTTTAACCAGCATGGTTTCTAAGAGCAGGGCCTGCCAATCATGGTCATTTGGGGGGGCAGTGGCTTTGCCCAGGGTAGGAGTGGTGGTTATACTGTTCTTTCTAGTAGTCTCTATTTTAACAACTTCCTAAAATTGCCCTTTTTAGGGCAGGTGTTCCAGGTCTGGGTTCAAGTGCTAGCTTTGCTGGTGGCTTTGGGCAAGTGACTTTCCCCTTCTGGGCTCATTTTGGCATCTGTGAAACAGGCATCATGATGACGTGGCCCAGACTACATTGGGTTGCTGTGGGGATTCAAGATGGCAGGGACTGGCTACAGTGAGGGGCTGGGCAAGGAGGGGCTCTGTTCTTGTTTTTTTTGTCCTCAATCTGGGCAACACTGACTCCTTTTCTGGGTTAGAGTGTTATAGTAGCCCCCTGACTTGGACAGGGCCCTAGTAGTTCTGCAGTGCCCACTGCCCCCACTTTCTGCTCGGGGCACAGCATGGGGCACACTGAAAATGCTAAGAAGTTCCATTTACTGGGCCTGTGTGTTCCTTAGTCACTTAGTGACCCTGGTAGGACCATAGAGACAGAGACTGTTGTGATTCCACAGATGAGGGAACTAAACACTCACTTGCCAAGGGTCACCCAGCCAGGACACTCAGGACTGGGCTTGGAACCCAGGGAGCTGACCTTGACCCTGTGCTGCGAGCACCTTTGGTGGTGGCAGGGATGACGGCCACCACCTCCCCACCCCCTAGGCCCTACGGATCGTCCTGCACAGCCTGGACCTCCGTGCCAACTGCTACCAGCGCTTCGTGGTGCCTCTGCTCAGCATCAGTGCTGACTTCTATGTGCGAGTTTTTGTTCGTGTCTTCACTGGCCAGGCCAAGGTCAAGGCCTCCGCCAGGTGAGCAGGGGACAGGGATGTGTGATGGACTGAGAGAAGCAACAGTGCCTTTCCCTGGGGTCGGGGTCCTAAAGGAGACTGAGGCAGCCTGAGGGAGGAGTTGGGGTATAGTGGGCACCCGTGTCCCCCTACAGTAAGCAGGCGCTGGTGTTCCAGTGTGTGGGCTGTGGAGCTTTCCATCTTCAGCACCTCGGCAAAGCATCAGGGGCCTCTGGTGGCCGGTAAGCAGGGGTGAGCCTGGAGGGAGGTGAAGGGGGTGTCCCAGGGTTGTCACCCCTGTAATTACCTCTCTCTGCACAGAGTCAAGTTTTCTGCAGCCTGTGGTCCCCCTGTGGCCCCTGAGTGTGAGCACTGTGGGCAGCGGCACCAGGTGGGGCCAGGCCAGGGGAGGCAAGGGGGTCTCAGGGACCTGGTGGTCTTGCTCCCTACCCATCTGGCCCTTGTGTCTGCAGCTTGGTGGCCCCGTGTGGGCAGAGCCTATCCACGATCTGGATTTTGTGGGCCGTATCCTGGAGGCTGTGAGCACCAACCCCAGCCGCTTCCGTACTTCAGAGCGGATCCGAGGGGTCCTGAGTGTTGTCACTGAGGTGGGGGCCAGGCTGTGACAGGGAGGGGGCTGTCCTGTGCCCAGTTTCTTCTGCCCCATGCCCACCCCATCCTCCCCTCTGGCAGGAGCTGCTGGATGTGCCTCTGTACTACACGCTGGACCAGCTAAGCAGCACCATCCGCTGTAGCACCCCCAGCCTCTTGCAGCTAAGGTAAGGCTGGGCCCAGGAGCAGCACAGCCTGAGCACTGGGTGCCCTGCGCACGTCGGGCCCATTTTAGGCCAGAGTTCCTCATAAAATGGAGATCAGGCCTCACTCAGATCAGGGCTTCTCGTGTACAACTGCTCAGAACAGAGCTTGGAAGCCAAGAGCTCTCACGACAGCCTATTATGATTGCTGGCATGACACCAGCCACGTAGTCACTGTGGGATGCAGCCAGCCTCACCAGTGTGTGACATGACTCATATCCACACCGGTCAGCACTGGCTTTGGGGTCCAGCCTCTCCCTCACGGCCCTTCTTGGTCTCCACTCCAGGTCAGCCCTCCTCCACGCTGGCTTCCGGGTCTCGCTCTCCCATGCCTGTAAGAACGCTGTGAAGACGGATGCCCCCACTTCAGTCCTCTGGGACATCATGCGCTGCTGGGTCAGGGCTGGTCTGAACAGATGGGGGGTGGGAGGTCAGGGAAGAGCAGGCTTGGCATCCCTTGGCTTCTGACCTTTGCTTCCCAGGAGAAGGAGTGTCCAGCGAAAAGGGAGCGGCTGTCAGAGACCAGCCCGGCCTTCCGCATTCTCAGTGTGGAGCCCAGGTAGAGATGTGCACATGGCTTCCACAGGCATGAACACTCACATGCATGCAGATGACACAGACATTTCCCGACACAGACACGTGCTCATTCTTCAAGTGAGATCCAGAATAACTTCTTCCCCTGCCTCTGCTCCTACCTTGTTCTGGCCCCATCAGTGCTCACCTAGACCAGTGCAATCACTTCTGCCCTGGTCTCCCAGCCCCCACAGTCTGTTCCCCCTACAGCAACCAGAGTGTGCCTATAAGCACCTGAGTCAGATGATGCGCCCCTCTGCTCAGAACCCTCTGTGGTTCCCACTTTACTCAGTAGAAATAGTTTTCCAGTTGCAGGCACTACCCCATCTCCCTGTCACCTTCCTGCCTTCATTTATCCCCACCTTCTTCCTACCCTGGCTCACTCCACAATGATCCTCAAACTCAGCAGGCATAGCTCCACCTCAGGGCCTTTGCACGGGCTGTTCTCTACCTGGAGTGCCCATTCCTGGGTGCCCCCTATGGCTCTTCCCTCACCTCCTTCAGGTGTCCCTGACTGCCCTGTCTTGCATTGTACCCCTTCCCCAGTTCCTCTACCCTGCTCTGTTCTTCCCAAAACTCTTACAACATGATTTGCTACTTTCAGATTTGTCCCATTGCTTGTCTGTCTTGTGCACTAGAATGTCAATGGCCGGTTTCAGGCACACCGTAGGCACTTGATGGATGTTTATTAAATGAATGAGAGAATCTTGATGTGGGCAAACAGTCTTCCTGAGTCACACCGAGCTGCACTGGGGTGGGCAGGCCCCATGGGAGGTTTGTTGTGCATGTCCCCATGGCAGCTGCCCCTCAGCCCCAACCCGCCGTTCCCAGGCTGCAGGCCAACTTCACCATCAGAGATGATGCCAATCCCAGCTCTCGCCAGCGAGGACTTAAGCGCTTCCAGGCCAACCCTGAGGCTAACTGGGGCCCCCGGCCCCGTGCCCGGCCAGGGTGAGTGAGGGGTGGCTGTGGGGCTTGGTCAGGGCCAGGGGTGCAGAGGCCAGATGGGGTCCTTGCTGTTCCTCTCCCTACACAGGGGCAAGAGAGTGGGCAAAGCTGTGGAGGACAGACACAGACGGCTACAGAATAAGCGGAAGGAACCAGCTGAGGACTCGGCCCAGCAGGCTGCCCAGCTTAAAACATTTCCTTGCAAGAGGTTCAAAGAGGTAGGCACCCCCCACCCCCGCTACCTCCTGTTGCAGCACATACTGGTCCCCCTCCTGGCAACAGCTGGGAGAACTGGGGATGGGCAAGGGTCTGGGAGTGTGCTCCCCATCCAGGAAAGGGACCCCATGGAAGGTGCTGAACTCTGAGCTGGGGTTCACACCCATCCTCCTCCTACCAGGGCACCTGTCAACGGGGGGACCAGTGCTGCTACTCCCACGGACCCCCAACATCCAAGGCAACTGCGGAAGCTACCCCCACTGACTGTCCACAGACTCCCAACCAGAACCCACCTGGGCCTGGGGCCACTGCTGGTCTGGGTGTAGATGGAGCTAATAAAGAGATATCACCTTACCCCGACTGTCACTTGCCTGAGTTGGGAGGCTGCCTGTGGTTTGTCTGTCCTGTCCAACATGTCGGGGCCTATTCCTTTGTCCATCTGTTTTAACTCCCTGGGGGAGCCCTGCGCTTCTAGGGTTTGATTTGTCTGCCAAACTGGGGTGTTTTCAGTGTTTCTGTCTGGGGTGTTCTGTTGGTGTTGGGGGTGGTCTGTCCTGCAGCACGAGGCACTTTGGCGCCCACTTGCTGGCGCCTGCGGTTTCCAAGGTGGCCACGGGGTGGCAGCTATGCGCTCGCACCGGCAGCGCCCCCGACCCAGTTGGCGCGCTCAGGACACAGGCACGTGAGCAGGCCACGGCCACCGAGGCCCCTACGTGGCCTCATGCCGCCCTCCTCCTCGCTGCCTGGTTTTTCTGGCCCAACTCCCCATGGGGCCGCGTTAGCGGAAGCTGGACCGGAACCAGGCGCCTTGTGCATCCGCTCCAGACCAGGTGCTTCCTGCCCTGTGGCCCTATGGGCGGGGCGCACATGGAGGCACAGCGCAGGCTGCTGCATCCTCCCAGCAAGGGCGGTCCTTAGAAACGTTAACAGAGGCCAAGGGCAGAGTCCCCGCCCTGCCATGTGGTAACTGAGACCCCAAAGGTACCCTTCACTTTGCATCATCCACAAGAGTAAAATGAACTTGATCCCAGAATCTGCCTTGTAGGGACACCAGAGTTCACTCAACACGGAACTGGACCTTTAAGACCCTGAGAGTAGGATGGTTGTGGGGTCCCGGTGTCACCTGATTCCTGGGGAGATGGTGGGTAGCATTGGCACTGGGTGGCAGCTGAGGGTCTGCCTGGGGGCTCCTCCAGTCACCCAGGTTGATACAGGGCAAAGTGCAACTGACCCAGGTAAGATGGGGCTGGAGATCAGGAAGTCTTGTCACTGCTACTTAACTGTACCCAGGACCCCTCTCTGTGAGGCTCCACCTGGGTCTTGAGTTTTACTACAACACCTCTTTTATCACCATCCACTCAAGTGGCCTGGCTATGGGATGAGGGCCAGGGGCCACCCAGTTGGGGCTATGTGATCCTGTGACCTAGACGACCAGGGTTGTGGAGATGTGCTCGGGGCACCTGTTAGAAGGTTCTGGCAGCACTGGCATCATATGGATAGTACACGGGGGGCCCAGGACACCTGCCCAGGAGGGACCCCCAAGATCAGAATGTCAGAATTGCCCTTACCCCGGTACCCCACTCCAGGGTGAGGGTGGCAGAAAGGCTGGGAGGAGTTGTGTAAAAAGAGGAACCAGGCAGGGAGAGGGGAGGAGGAGGGGGCCCCAGGTCACGAGGCCCTGCAAAAGGCTCCCCACCCCCATCAGCAGACATGTTCAAAGCTGCAGGCCAGACCCAAACCACACAGGAGGCCACTGCTTTCTTGCCTCAGTTTCCTCCCCACATGCAGTTGGGCACCTCACTCTCAGCTGTGCACTTGGGCCTGGTCCTCAGGGCCAGGGTCCCTCCAGTGACTTGGGGGAGGGAAGGTGAGGCCCTGAGGAGTGATGGCCAGTCCTGACTGCTGGGGGTGGGGCGTCAGGCTGTGTTCAGAGATCCCCGCCCTCCGGTTTCCTCCGGGGTCAGCCTGGCTCCTTATCAGTCTCGGCCAGGCAGCCAGGCCCTTATCTGCGCTGGCCCAGCATCCTCTAGCAGCCGCTGTGCCCGGGGTGAGAGGGAGGAAGCTAGGCCGCCAAGGGCAGGGAGAGGCCGGGCCAGCCCGGAGCCGCTCACTTTCCCTTGAGGGACCCACACTGCTGCCCCAAGGCCCTTGGGAGCCTAGGAAGAGGTGAAACCCAGACTGGGCGGCTGGCTGCCAGGAGCACGGAGTGAAGAGGTTGGACAGAGCAGAGCCACAGAGCCTGGCCTGAAGCCGGACTCACATTTTGGCTCTGACGGACAGAGCCAGGGTACTCAGCAGACAGCAGGACCAGTGCTGGGGTAAGAGGGGAACAACCTGAAGGTGGGGGATCCCCAACCCACTCGCCTTTGTTCATTTGTTCCTGCCTTCATTCATTCATCTGCAAGAACTCACTAAGCCAGTTTCCCCAAGGCCCAGCTAGGGAACATAGGGCAGAGAAACTAGGTGTCCCTGATGTTGCTGGGACGTTCCAGGCCACGGGGCCAAGAATGAACAGGGATGTCTAAGCAGGGTGCAAAAGTGGATGCTGATGGGAGGTGGGGAGGATGGGGGGTCACCAAGGCCAGAAGGAGAACTGGGGCATGACTATATGGACTGGGCAATGGAGACAGCAGTGGGGTCACAGGGTTAGTGATGGGGACATTTTTAGTGGGAGTGGTGATCACTGGAGCGATTATGGAGGATGTTCGAGGTAAGCCTCTGACAGAGGCCATGGCAAGTGCCTCAGGCTCCTAGCTGAGGGGCACAGGGCCACGGAGTTCTCCTGTGTGAGAAGGGGGCGGTCAGTGCAAGTCAGAATCAAGCATGGAGGGATTCCAAGGTCACACAGTGTCAATGAAGGGCATCAGGATCAGATAGATCGGAGGTTGTGGGGTCGTCTTGGGAGTCCTAGGGTCTGGCAGGGGTTCTCTGCCTTGCCCTTCCCTGTAGGCTCCAGGTGAGGGGATTCTGGAAGAAGGGAATTTGCTCAGGTGCTGGGCAGCTGAACCCCTCCTAGGTCACAAACAGCTCAGAGACAGCACTGCTGAGCTCATCGCTGCACAGCATCCCCTGCCCTTGTATCAGACCCTCCTCCCATGTTCTGGCAGTTTCAGGGCCCACCCCTCCACCTGCTTTTGCCCACTGAACTGTCACCCCACCACTATCCCTTCCATTTGAGGGCTAAGGGTGTGTGTGGCATCTGAGCCTCCTCCTCACTGGCTTCCTTCCCTTCCACAGGTGAGCACCCCCTTGGGGTCCATGTGCCCGCCCCAAGCACAGGCAGAGGTGGGCCCCACCATGACTGAGAAGGCTGAGATGGTGTGTGCCCCCAGCCCAGTGCCTGCCCCGCCCCCCAAGCCTGCCTCTCCTGGGCCCCAAAAAGCAGAGGAGTTGGGTCATGGCGGTGCCTCATCACCCAGGTTGCCCCCAGGCATCCCAGTGATCAGCCTGGGCCACACCAGGCCCCCAGGGACAACCATGGTCACCACAGAGCTAAGTGCCCTGCGGCCCCCGCTGCTGCAGCTCTCCACCCTGGGAAGCACCCCATCCCCTCTGGCCCTGCATTACCATCCTCACCCCTTCCTCAACAGGTCAGTGGGGGGCTGGGGCCTGGAGGCAATCCGGGGCTAGGGTCCTTGCCCACAAGGCATTAGTGACCCATGAACCCTTACAGCCTCTACATTGGGCCGGCAGGACCTTTTGGCATCTTCCCTAGCAGCCGGCTGAAGCGGAGACCGAGCCACTGTGAGCTGGAGCTGGCAGAGGGTGAGTGTGTGTTTATGCCTGCATGGGGCCCACCTTTATCTCACACCTTCCACAGGGAGAGGTGCTGCAGGTGCGCACACACACACACACACAAGCACACACGGAACAGCCCACATGGGCTCAGTACTCACATTTCACCCATGCACAAAACTCATTGCCAGTCCCACACAACCACAGCCACCCAATAAGCCACAGAATCCTGGCATAGGGGCCACAAAATGACCGCTCCACTTAAATGCATAGCCACCCAGGAAGCAGCCACACAACCACCACCATGCAAGAGACAGCCATGGGACCACAACCACACGGGAGACAGCCACACAACCACAGCCACTTAGGACCATGGACACAAGAGTCAGCCACGCAACTACAGCCATGCACGACACAGCCATATGGAAACACATACAACCACAGCCATTTAGACAGACCACACGTCACACAGCTACCTGAGCCACAGTCAGGACCACAGTCACAATAAGAGTACCTCTGAGACCCAAGAGCATCCCACACCACACACAGACGCACACTCAGAATGAGGACTACAGGGACAGCTTCCCAGACAGGCAGCCCCAAGGAAACATTTCCCTAAGAAACCTCAGCCAGTGACATAAAGATGTAGACAGTCAGAGGGGCAGAGGCACTAGTTGCCTGGGCTTGTCCTTGTCTAGATGGCTGAGGGGCGCCCTGGGTTGCTAACTGGTAAGGGAGCTACACATGGATCCTATACGGGGATCCCTTGGGTGGAGAAAGCCCCGGCTCACCGCCTGGGTGTAAGTCGCCACCAGGATGCTGGGTGCCGGAAGTGAGGGCAGGAGGGGCGACCCCTTGACGACAATCCCGCCCCTCCTGTCCACAGGGCACCAGCCCCAGAAGGTGGCCCGGCGTGTGTTCACCAATAGCCGCGAGCGCTGGCGGCAGCAGAACGTGAACGGCGCCTTCGCCGAGCTCAGGAAGCTGCTGCCGACTCACCCGCCCGACCGGAAGCTGAGCAAGAATGAGGTGCTCCGCCTCGCCATGAAGTACATCGGCTTCCTGGTGCGGCTGCTGCGGGATCAGGCGGCCGCTCTGGCCACAGGCCCCGCCCCGCCCGGGCCCCGCAAACGGCCGGCGCACCGGGGCCCGGCACGCGGCCTCCACCGCGGGCCTTGCCGCCGCGCAGAGGCGCTGGCACACCCTCAGCCCCCGCCCCCGCCCGCCCCTGACAGCAGCCCCGACGGGGCTGCTCGGCCCATTAAGACGGAACAAGTGGCTGTGAGCCCAGAAGTGCGGTGACCTCTGAGGTGTCGCCTCTGAGCCGAGGGGCACTGGAAACTCAGCCCAGCGCCATCGAGGAAGGGGCGGGCCACGCACTGGGCCTGTTCTGGAGCTAAATCTCCAAGAGAGAGACCAGTGAGGATGTCCCCTTCAGGGGGAGGGCCAGGGGTCTTTCGCCCCCAGGGGCCCTGCAGACCCCTTTATGACCTACCGCCCGCTGGAAGTGGTCTTGCCCGTGTCCCCTTCCTGGAGACGAAGTCTGGGAACCAACATGGCAGAGTGGACCTAAGTGGTGCCTCTTTTTTGCGGGCTGAGGGGATTACCAAGAGGTGGGAGGGGCCCCTTCTTGCTGGCACCCCCTCCCGGAGGCTCAGGGATACGAGCGCCTGGTGCGCGGAGACAGGCGGAGTCCACGCGGGCTCCCACCCCACCTAGCCCGACCTGGCCCCGAACGATTGCGTTATCAAAGCTCACGCGTTCCTGCTTTTTTCTTTATTTCTTTATTTCACATACACATTAGCCATTCAATGGAGAAGCCGGAGAGTCAGGCAAAGATGGTATAACAGAAGCGCAGTGACGGGGCGGGGTTGGGGCGGGGCGGAGGGGACAGACGGGCTGGCTGCCTACTTGCATTCCGCTAGGACACTGAAAACCCAGAAAACAAAACAGACAGTAAACTACCCTTGTTTCTTATGTATCTCAGTGCAGAGACGGGGGTGGAGGGCAGAGAGAGGAGACCAGGCTGAAGGAGGAGGGGAGGGGGGACAGGGGACGCTAAGAGGAAGCACACCAAATCCATTAGTACTATATATAGAGATACTCGTATATACTGCGTTTCTTAGCCTAAGAAGAAACTTGTTTGACGGGACGGGCGGCCTTTGCGGTCCGCGATGCTGGTGCTGGTCGGGCGCACGGATCTCCCGGGAGGGGCCGAAGCGGGGCTGGCCCAGGCTGGCTTGTGGGGGGTCGGGGGGCGCCCCGAGGTTGGGTAGGTGGGGGAGCAGAGGTGGGGGTGGGGTGCCCCTCGGGCTCTCGATTGGGGAACGAAAATTCTCGTGACTTTTATTGCTCCTTTATTTCCTTTCGTGTGTGGGGGTCAGTTCAGCACGGTCAGGATGGGGAAGTGGTGGGTCGTCTGAGCCACCCGGCCCCTCTGGGACCCAGAGCGCGGCGTCCGCTCCGCCAGCACGGGGGTGAGAACAAGGCACTAGGTCGGCCGGCCAGCGCGGGGGCGGGTGCGTAAGGCAGTCGACGGGGCTGGTTTTGGGGTGGGGTGGGCTGTGTGCGGGGCCGTGGACGTGAGTGCGTGCGCGGGCCTGGGTGAATCCACCTGTCCGCTTGGCTGGTCCTGTCCTGGAGCGTCGAGCCTTTCCCGTGCTCCCCGGAGGGTGATGGGGGTGGGGGTGGGAGGAGTGATGTTGACTCGCGGGCGCAGGGGAAGGTCGGGGGAGGAAACTACCAACTTGCTGAGCGCGCTCCTGATAATGCTGGTGAGGGTCAAGTTGGCGTCTGGCTCAAAGAAGGGCGCTCGAGGCAGAGAGGGAGGGGACGTTTGTTCGTTGGCATTGACCTCTGCGGGGGAAGGGCTGGGGAACCCCGCCGCGCCCCCGTGCCCGGAAGGGGATGGGGCGAGGAGGGGGCGCCCGAGGAGACCCGCGGCCAGAGCAGCCCCGCCGCCGGCGCACGCCGCTGTCCCGTTCCGTTAAACTCAACAAAGAAGGGATATGCGTGTTCCTAACAAGTGCAGGATATTTAACTGATTCATAAACTTATGTATAATAGTTTGTGGGTTTTTAAAAACGTACTTTATAATGTAAGAAGCACCAGGGTTTTTATGTTGAATTATCTTAAAAGTAATTTTCTCTCGTCCTTTTCCTTTTCGATCTCGTGTTAATTTTTTTTTAAATGTTGAGGTGTTTTTTTTTTAAACTCTAAAATGTGAACGTTTCCTTCAGCCCTCCCACCGAAACCGAGAACAAACGACGAAACAAATAAAAACCCCAGATCATCCTTGTCAACGCAGGAAAACGACTTAAAAAAAAAACCACAAAAAAAAAAACCTGAAAACGAACAAAAAGAAAAAAGGAAAAAACACTCAGCTTTCATTATTCCCGCGATGGGCGGGGCAGGCCCGGTTCTTTTAGCGTCCCCAGAGCCGCGAGGACATTACAACAAAAATAGAATTTTTTCTTAACAATCTCTTAACATACAAAGATAGGAAAACTCTCTGATGCATTGCACTTGGTTCAATGAAAAAAAGTTCATTTCCCCCATATATATTTTTGTGTTTTTTTTTTTCTCTTTTTCTTTTCTAACACGTCCCCAACATCTCCTGTTGCCCTCGTCACCTCTGGCCTGCCCCTCACAACGACACTTGGGAACGGAGCGCCCCCCACCCCCCTGCCCACCCGGGCAGCCCCGCCCATGCGCTCCGTCCCGGCCCAGCTGGCCTGCAGCTTCCGACCTTGCCGGGGGCGGGCGCCCCACAGACCCTGGCTCCCGCGGGCCCACAACGCCCGCAGCCCCGATTGTCTTCGAGGGAAGGGGCACGTGCGGCCGCGCAGGGGGTCCCTTCCGTTCCCCTCAGTTCTGACCCTGTTTAGCCAACCAAACTGAAAAATCATTGCACTTTGACCGCGCGTCACGCCCGGCCCACCCGGCCCCCCAACCCCCACCCTACTCCCCACACCCCCCAGGCTCCCGGGGGATCCAGAGTCCCCTGCTTCTCAGTCCCTGTTCTCCCCGAGGGTTGCACTCGGATTGGGGAGGGCCTTCACTCAACTTCCAACAAAAGCCACCCTTGGGGCCAGCCACCTCGTGGCTTCCAGCTGGGGAGGAGGCACCACCACCCGCTGGCCCTCTCTGCCCCAGGTGAGGGCCCTCCTCTCCTCCCCAGGCAGCTTCCTCCCCTCCTTCCCCCCAAAGGCCTACTGGGCCCGGCAGCCTCACACACTAGATTCACAATAAATAAAGCCCATAACCCACCCCTGCGGTGCAATGTCTGATTGATTGACGTTTGGAGGATCCTGACCTGTGCTTTGTGTTTTCATACAGTTAAGAAAGAGAGAGAGAGAGAGGCACAAGGACTTAGAAGGGGGCTGAGGAGGGGAGGTGCAGGGAGGAAGGAGTAAGGCACAGAAAGACAAGCCAGAGGGGCTCAGTCACACCCTGGAGCCGGGCGGGGCGTGCTCATAATCCCTCCCTCCCAGGGGGGCTTCTGAAGACCCCCTGGACAGGCCCCAAACCTTCCTTTGGGGGCGGTGGGGGCTCTGTGTGTGGGGGAGCTACTTCCTGTGTGGTGTGTTATTAATACCAAATTGTTCCCAAGTTGCTCAAATGGAGGACTTCCCAATTGCAACAGCAAAAGACCCGAACAATGAATTCCCCACCTCAAATTAAAAGAGTAAAGACATTACAGCTGAAATCCAGAGAGAAGTGGCCACGGGAGCGGTATGGTGGGAAAAGTAGGGGGGTGGGGGACAGCAAAAGCTCCAAAACACTTTTGAAAAAGGACGACACCCAACACCCTTCAAAGGAACTGAAAGTGGGCGAGGGAGCAGGACGCCTACCTAGCACAGGTGGCGGCTTAGCAGAGGGCAGCGGTGGCTGCCTGATAGCCTTGCTGGATCCAGGAGTCCCCTTTCTGCTCCACTCTCCGGCCCAGCCACAGCAGGGCTGTCTGGGTGAGGGGCAGGGGCAGGGACCAATGGGGTAGAGAGAGGGCACCTGCATGCGGGCTGGGGTGTGGGGGTGGCCTGGGGCCCATCTCCCCTCACTTGGGTCATGGCAGGAGGGCGACCTTCCTAGCCTGCCAGCAGAGAGAGAAGAGGGGTCCTGTCTCAGGCTGGGACAGGACCTTCGAGAGCATTCTGACTTTTTTTCTATGGACTGTACAGAAGGGTCTGGGGCCCCTGGGAAATACCCTTGTGGCTCAGGGTGGGGTAGCAGAATACCATTCTGGGAGCAAGAAACTAGCTCCAGGGGATGCCTACTGCCTACCCATGGGCTTCTAGTCCAAGGGTGGGACAGGGGAATAATGAGGCCACCTTGCCACACCCCGTCCAGAGCATCTGGGGGAAGAAGCCAGAGGCAAGGCAGTCTGGGAGGGCCAGGGTGGGGTCTAGAGGGGAGTGCCCTCTGGACCTGCACCCCTCATCTTTACAAGCTGGTCCTCTGAGCTCCCTAGTGAAGCTCCGGCCCCAGTCAAGGGTGGGGTTCTCCCAGGAAGGGTGAGGGTAGGGTACAGGCCCCTTGGGAACGGTGCTGGTTGCTTTGTTTGGGGATTTCCTTCCTTCCCCTGAAGGCTGGGATGGGATGGGGGGAAGAAGGCAGTTCTGCTGCATCCTTTCTTTCTTTCCATCCTCTGCTTGGCAGAGTCCATTTTGCATGTTTCTTTCTGCTTGACTGCTAGTGCACAGCTCCGCTGAGACCTCTTCCGAGGGTTCTCTGAGAACTGGGCTGCTTCAGGGGGCCTGTGGGGGTCCCTGGGCTGGAGAAGAGAAGGGCTGAGTGGCTGACGACGTCTAATTTTTGCTTTTCGGTGAGGCTGGGCTGGGCTGGGCTGGGCTGGGGGATTTTTTTCCACGTCTCAAAATTTCTTCTCCCCCCGTTAGAGGAACCTCTTCTTTTCATTTTGTCATTTCTTTTGTCGATCTAATCAGAGGAACCAGGACTGAAGTGGGACAAAAAGGGGCGATTTTGAGCACAGAGGGTCAGGTTCCTCCTCACCCCCACCTGCCCTATGACTGCAGGTGGCACCCAAGGCCCCTGGAGGACTCCGCTCCAGCAGAGCCAGGGATACCAGCACCCCACACAGAGGTACAGCCCCATTCTGCCAGCCCCTCTTATGGGAATCCTGCCCCCACCAAGACCCTGCCCCCCAGGGCTGGAGTCCAGCTGGCCTTCCCTTGGGCACTGTGCCTAGCGGGTGGGACCCCCGTGGCTGGTGCTGGCACAGGCACAGACCTGGGATCTGGCCATGTTTCCAATTGTTCAGGTTTTTGTGTGGGTCTTGGAGGATGGGGAGGATGCCAGGCTGGAGCTTTTGTCCCCAGCGGGGTTTTGGGAGTGGGGTGGGGGTAGCCCAGCTTCTTGCTGAGTTTTCTTTCTGTGTCTTTGGATTAAAAGCAGAAATTCCCATCTGTACACCCCAGCCAAGGTCCCACAGGCTGAAAGGCTGGGGAGAGGGGGACACCACATGGCTTCAGTCTCCAGCAGTGCTAGGCCTGTGGGAGTGGCCCGCAGACACCCACCCCCTAGATCCTAGATCCTCCACCGTCAGGGCCAAGGCCCTGGGAAGAACCTGAGGCTTCCTGGGGTAGGTGTCATTTCCCTCAGGGTGCCAGCAGGGGGCGCTGCCTTCCCACAAATGGGCCTTGGTGGCCACTCAGCAGCACAAAACAGCAAGGATGGATGCCCTCCACACTGGGATGCTTTGCAATGTCCTGCACCAAAGGCTCTGGCCCCATCTCATGGCCAAGGGGTGGGGGAAGGCAGGTTTCCTCTTCTATGGTCTACAGTGCGTGCGTGCGTGCGTGCGTGCGTGCGTGCGTGCGTGCGTGCGTGCGTGCGTGCGTGCGTGCGTGCGTGTGTGTGTGTGTGTGTGTGTGGCAAAATGAGGATCCCTGAAAATGCATCTTAGGTCCCTCCTAGGCTCTGGGTCAGACTCGAACCTGCAGGGGCCAAGCAGAGCTAACAACGCGTACACCGGGACCTGACTTATTCTACCTTCACTCCAAACCCATGCAGAAGCAGATGGAGAGAGAGGGCTGGCCTGCCTGAGCCGCACAGCCCACGGCTGAGTCAGGACTCAGAGGTAGGAGACGATGCTCCTAACTACTACGTGTGGTGTGCTCACAGGGCGGCAGGGTCTGTGGTGGCCAGAATGCCCTCACCCTGCCCAGGGCCAAGGCTGCCATGTCGCAGTGAAGGCCTGGGGTGGCGATCTCAGGTGCCTTTTCAAAAGAAACCAAAAGTCCAGATAATTTCATGTGAAACTCTCTAATATTCGAAGCACTTCTTTAGGTTGCACAGATTATGCCTGTAGGCCTGGCCTGCCCCATAGGCTCTGGTTTGGGACTCAGGCTATATTGTCCACTGTGAGATGGAACACATTGTGTTTTACAGTTAAGAAAGGCCACAGGGATCATCTAGAACTTTCTGCGACAATGGTCCTCTGTGCTGTCCAGGGAAGTAGCCACCAGCCACATGTGGCTTCTACGCACTTGAAATGTAGCTAGTGTGACTGAGGGACTACACTTTTCTCTAGTCAGTGATTTAAATTTAAACAGCCACACGTGGCCGGTGGCTACCCCACTGGATGGTATAGCTGGAGAGCATTTGGAAACATGGGGGTGTGGAGTCATCACAGTGACTGGAGTGCTACTGGTGCTTATTGGGTGGGCAGAGATGCTAATCTTCCTGCCACGTTCTGAACAACACGAACAGAGAAGACCTACCCAGAGTCGGACCCCATCAACTGACCATAAGCCAAATGGGGGCTCATGCGGGCCTGGCAAGGTATGGGGGAAACCCAGGCCTGAGGCATCCCCAGTGTGGAGGGGGAGGGTCAACAGCTAACTCCTGGGCTTCCGGTCCTGGACAGCCAAGGTAGGGAGCTGCCTGGGTGAGCCCTCTCCCCAGCCTTAGTGCTCTCTGGAACCCCCTTCCCAAGGGGAGGCTACACTGGAAACTTATACTACAGCCTGGCTGTGAGCCTGCCTTTCCCCCCTCTCTGTGAGGGAACAGGAGGCCTGGGACAACCAGGACAGGGAAGCCCTGCTTGGCCCCTCTGCTCTTGACCCATCAAACCCAGGCTCTAGGCTGGCCCTTTTGGGGTCTCCTAAGCTGTATGGCAAGAGCACAACCAGCGTGCTCCCTCCAAGCAGGAAGACTTCAGTTCCAGTCCTGGAGGTAGGGACAAAGGCGGCTCCAGAGGGTCCCAGCACCTCCCCACCAGTCCCAGGAATGGGGATCTGCTGCCAAGCGCTGAGTGGCTTTTCTACTCACCCCTCCTGCTTTCTGAGCCAGGTCCAAAATTGATTAAAACTAAGTAAAAAGCGCTGCCCAGGGAATGACAAAATTACTAAAATTTTCTTTTCTTCCCTCATTCTATTGTTCTCTCTCCATCTGGTGCTCCAGAGATCAGCTAAAGTCACTGGTTACTGTGGAAACCGCCCCCACCCCCCCACTGTACCTCTGGTGCCCGCCGCTCACTGTAGCCCCAGGCTGGCCCCCAAGCCCAAGGGCTCCCAGCTCGGCTAGTCCATCTCTGGTCCCCCACCACTGCTGGACACACCTGCCTGCTGCGGGTCTGTGGCCCAGGCCCCTTGTGGGAACAATGGGGAGAAAAACTATTTCCCGAACTTGCTTCAAACTCTGACTTGGCCCCACCGTCCAAGCAAAGTGAGCAGAAAAAGTGCAAAAGGGAAAGTATATGGGGGCGGAAATGGGGTGAGTAGGGAAGGCTTGAGGCCCTGGTCCCCGAGAGTGAGCAGGCAGGGGAACACAAAACTGCAGGCAGGCAGCCGGCCTGCTGGCAGCCTGAGGGAGGGAGGGAGGAGGGACAGAGGAGGGAGGGAGGGAGGAGGGACAGAGGAGGGAGGGAGGGAGGAGGGACGGAGCCCTGATGCCTGGTGCCAGCCCAGAGCAGGGAGGGGAGGCCCGCCCGAGGTCCCTTCCTCTGGCACCCCCGCCTGCCCTCTGCCAGCAGGGCTCTCTCGGGCTCCCTGGCACAGAGCGGAGGGGGCTGGCTCCAGCCACTGCTCAGAGCCATTGTTTTTCTTCTCAACACCCCCAAGTTCAAGTTCATCTGGGTGTTACATCATGTCTGGTTGCTCCTGGAAACCAGACGGGTCAGACGTGACTCTGGGGAAAGGGGGTGGGAAGCTGGAGGGGGCTGAAGTTCTCCTCCCCTCCCCTCCTTGCCACTAGGGAGCTCTGAAGTTTGAAGTTTGACAAAGTTTTTGGCTTTTCTCTTTTTTTTTTAGGGAGAGAAAGGAAAAGGGGAAAAAAACAAAACCTCAAACCACACATACAAAACTTCCATCCACCAACTTTCTCTGGACACAGGCCTCAGAGCAGAGAGGAAACCGGAGCTGAAAGAGGTGGCCTGGGGCTCCGGGCCCAGGCGGCTTTCCTGGGGCTGAGGAAGCCTCCCAGGCCCTGGGTTCACAGGGTGGTGCTTTGTAAAAGGTGCAGAACGCAGCCCCACACTATAAAAGCTGCCTCTGCCTGCTCCTGAGGAGTCTTCCTGTGCCCAAGGGCCCTGGGTTCTGCAGGCTATGCCCAGCCTCCTGGGACCAGGCACTGCAAGTGGGGGAACATGTGTACAGATGCCCGTGCAGTGTGGAGGCCAGGGGCATTCAGCAGGAGGGCTGGGGGTAGTTGGGTGTTTCACTGTGAGAACTTGGGGCAGATGGGAGCAAGACGGGGCTCCAGCAACCTGGCTGCCCTTCCAACAGGATTCAGGGGGACTTCGGGGTGGGGCCTCCGGGGCTGCAATGGGCCTGCCCTTGGTGCCAGTCTCCAAGCACACAGCCCACCAGGCTGGGTCTGTTCCTCCTCTACCCCTTGCCCAAGCCCACCAAAGCCAGGGAAAGGGGGAGGGCTGGGGGCCAGGGGCTCCAGCGGAGGAGGAGTGCAACAGGGCAGATGCTGTTCCCCTGACAAGGATGGCAGCTTCCATCTTTGCTTCCACCAGCCTGGCCCAGAACACCTCTAGCCTTGGGTCCTTGGCAGCCTTCTCCAGGGCAGGGGTTGTCTGAGCTAATTATCCAATTAGCTGATTACCAGAAGGTGGGGGTGGGGGTTCTGGGGCTGCCTAGAAGGCAGGCTCCGCTGGCCTTGTGAAAGCCTGAGTCCTCCAGCCCGGTCCCAGCCCCCTCCCCAGGACTGGCTCTAAAGATAAGGTGACCAGATTTTAACATTGGTAAGCGGGACACCATTGACCGGGGGGTGGGGGTGGGGGTGGGGGTGGTTTCTTGATTAAAAATTTGGTCTATCTCCTGCCATTCCCTAGCTTGTCATGCATTCTTTCCAAAAATCAGGACTTTTTTAAAACGTCACGGGACGCGGGACAAATTGTTAAAAATCAGGACTGTCCCGCCAAAAGCGGGACGTCTGGTCACCTTATCTAAAGACCCTGGCCTCTTCCCCGATACCAAGACGCCCCCACCCCTGCCTGCTCCCCCTGCGCCCACCTCCACATTCCTACCTGAGACTGCTGTGGGATGTTCAGAAAGTTGCCGTCCCGGGGTCCGATGCTGACAAACCGGTTGGCAGCGGAGGCGCCTGTCGTTGCGAATGCTGTGGGGAGCAGGGGAGAGAGGAAGAGACCCTGTGAGGCCTTGGGGCCCACCTGGGCACTGCCCTTCCGGGCTGCTGAGAGAGGGAGAGACTGGGTTACACCATGCTGCCCAGGCTTTGGCTGGCAGTGGGAAGGACAGGCCGGAGGGGCCCCCGCATCTGCTCACTGACCTGGAGCACACGCTGACTCCCACCCCCAGCATTTGGCCTCAGTCAGGCATCCTTTCCTGGCCTGGGATGAGGAAGCGGCCCTGAAGGCTTCAGCGGAGGTCTCTTGACCCCTAACTGGGCGCTGGGCAAGGCCAGGGATAGCTCTCCTCCTGAAGCCCTTGCTTTGCCACCGGTCCTGTCAGGTCTAGACAGGAGGGAGCTTGGGAGGGTGGGAGCCCTGGCAGACGGGCCCCAGCCTGCTTGGGGAAGGCTGTGCCACCGGGGCAGTTAGATGGGCGCTATCCCACTTCCCACGCTGGCCAATACCAAGGACTAGGCCAGTGGCTCAGGGAACTTGAAGAGGCCCATGGAAGGGCTAGGCTGGGTGGGATGGGGTCAGAGTGGGACCTAGGAGCTGGCTACCGGCTTGGGCCCAGGGGTGGCAAAGCTCAGGCCCGCCATCTGATGCACATGAGCCAGGTCCTATGGTCCTGTGGTCTCCAGGGCCCAAGATGGGCCAAGACGAAGAGGAGGCTGGAGGGCCTGGCAGAGCCCCTGCGCCTGGGTGCCCAGGCGCAGCTGTTCTGGCTACAGAGGGGGCAAATGGGCCAAAGACCCCTGAGTTCTTCTTGGGAAGCTCCTAGGGGAGGAAATGGGTCCTGTATCCCCAGGAGGGAGGATACCCCCAGAGGGGACAAGGAGGGTCACAGGCCACCTGGGAGTTCCCCATGCCCCACCCTGAACCAGGAACACCCCAGGGACCCCATGCTCATCAGATTCTGTCCAGAAGTGCCTCCCAGCCACCCTGTAGCCTGGTCCCCCTCTCCCACCCTGCCCCCTCCAATGACCATGACCATGACTTGATGTCTTATGGCAGATGCAGATGAGAATGGCATGAAGAGAGGATGGAG
Organism: Craseonycteris thonglongyai; assembly: GCA_004027555.1. Taxonomy (NCBI): domain Eukaryota; kingdom Metazoa; phylum Chordata; class Mammalia; order Chiroptera; family Craseonycteridae; genus Craseonycteris; species Craseonycteris thonglongyai. The sequence goes on along the minus strand of PVKE010000152.1, from coordinate 140,330 downwards.
AGGGGAAAAGAACTCAAACCATGAGAGAGAAGGCGAGACTGAGAGCGGGAGACTCTAGACGGAGAAAAGTGGTGAGATGGGCCACCCCTCCCGTCGCTGCCCCTGCAGTCCTGCCAGCCCCCAGAGTGCCCGAAGTGCTGCCCACGCCCTGCCCACAGACGGCACACCGCCCACCCCCACCTCTCCTGTCCCTCACGTCGGGTCTACCTTGGGCCTCCCAACTCAGAAAAGTTGTCATTGGTTAAAAAAAAAGAAAAGAAAAGAAAGAGATGAAGCCAAGGCCCAGAGCCCTCCCTTGTCCTTGGAACATCCAACCTGGGGAAGGAATTGACGGAGGGGAGAGGGAGGGGAGGAAAAAAAAAAAGAGGAACAACGAGAAACCAAATGTGAGACTGAGGGGAGGGTCAGGGGCTGGCCTGCTGTACCTTTAGAGGCCCGAGGGCCGAAATGGAGGGGTGGGGGGCACGGCAAAAAGGGGATGGTGGTGGCGTCGCCTTGTGGTCACATTTAATTTTCTTGGTGTGGGGGCACAACAAAACAACAACAACAACAAAAATTGAAAAACAAAAAAAAACAAAAAACGAAAAAGAAAACAGCAATCAGGCATGAAGATGGCATGGCTGCGCCTCCCTGTCCCCTCCCACCCCAGCCAGCACCCCGGCCTGCGCCCCGCTGTGCTCCCCCTCCCGCCCCCCCAGGGTCCTGGGCCAGGGCCCAGGCTGGGAGCAGCGGGTGGTGGGGGGCTCGTGGGGTGCTGGCTGGTGCGACAGGCCTGGGTGGCCGTGGTTGGGGGGTTCAGCTCTGCTCTGGTCCAGGTGGGAGGCTCCGTGGCGCTCTGGGTTGGGGGGATGTGGTGGTGGGCAGGGGGCGGGGGCTTTTCTTTTTGCAGTGGAGACTGTTTGGATGGGTCGGGGACGCTGAGCGTTGTGGTTTCGGTTTCATCGTCCACTTACAAGGTGATGGAGGAGTCAAGGCGGCGCCGTCTGGGGCAGTGCTGGTGGATTTGGAATCAGGCATAGGAAGGGGCACAGGTCTGGCCACTGGAGGCGGCGGCGGTAGCAAAAATGACCCCGGGACTTTGCCCTGGCCGCTACCGTTGGGCTGCGAACAACATAAATAGAGTGACGCATGAAGGCACATCACACACAGACACACGCTCCCCTGCGCGGCCACGCCAGCGCGCTCCTGAGAGCTGGCACTCCCGGCGGAAGGTGCAGGACAAGGTCCTCTCCTCCAGGACACGAGCGGGTGGGTGAGGGTGGGAGGCCTCGATTTGGTCTCTCAGGTGTTTCTCTCTTTTTTTTTGTGGTCCTCTTTTGAAGTTGTGGGAGGAGGAAGGGGGGATGGGGTCCGGCGGGTGGTTTGTGATTTCTTAGGGAATGTGTTTTAGGTACCAAAACATGCCACCTAACCACAGAGCAGCTGCACCCAGAACTCTCACGCTGCTGGAGACCTCCTCCTATGACAGGAAAGATGTACCAGCTTGCCCTTTGCCGTGTGTCCCCTGAAAACACACATGTGCCCCCCTCTGTGGGCTCCGGGGGTTGGGCCAACTGACCCACCTGAAAACTGCAGGCCTGCCATCGTCTGCCCCACATCATGGCCTGGGAGGGGGACACTGGGCACTGGGGTGGGGGCGCTGCCCTCAGCACCAGCAGCCTGAGGATGGTGGGGTGCTGGCCTATCTTCTACAGAAGAGCCTAGAGAACAATCCATTGCTGCCACTCTAGTTCCCACGAGGTTCTTCAAGCTGACTTCCTTGTACAACTCTCTCAGAAGCCCAGAATGCCTGGTCATTAGATCCACTCCTTGTCCTTTATTTCCGCTTATGTCTCAAACTCCAGTTTCCTCCTTTAGGCCCCACGTGTGGCCTTAACGTGTGTCAGCCTCTGGGCTTCCAGTGACTTAGGTGCCACAGGGGGTACAAAGGTCCCCAGCCTCTTGCAGGCACAGATTCCCTGGAGAGACCTCCCTGGAGTTCTGGGCATATACCCCACCCTCCACCTGCTCTGGGCGGTGGCCCCAAGGACCACCTATAGCTCGAGCTCAGGGGTCCGAACCAGAGCTCTTCATCCCAAACTGGCTCCTGTCCCATGAGGCAAAGTTCTGCCCTCCCAGACAGTGAGGTGTGAGATCTCGGAAGGTGTGCGTGTCCTTCTGCTGGTGGGCAAGCCCTGGGGGGCCCAGCCCTCTCATGTATCTAGCCAGCCCACCTTTCTGTCATTACTGGTTTTGCTGGGGCTACGACAATGAGACTTGCAACGGGTCTCCCTTATGCCAATAGTGTGCTCATCAGCTCAGTGCCCTGGGCACAAAGCTCTGAACCAGGGGCTTTACAGTTCTCACTCGGGGGCAAATCTGCCCCCCAGGGGGCACTGGCCATGTCTACAGGCATTGGTTAATACAACGTTGGGGTTGTGGGGAGCGGTGCTACTGGTATCTAACAGGTAGAGTCAGGGGATGCTGTTCAACATGCTGTAACACCCAGGACAAAATCTCATGGGTCCAAATGTTATCAGTGCTGCAGCTAGAAACCCTGCTATAAGGGAAGCTCTATCCTCCCCATTTCACAACTGGGGACACAGGCTCTGAGTAGCTAAGTGGTTTATCCAAAGTCACCCGGCTGCAACTGGCTAGGCTGAAGTTCATAGTCATGTCCATATGACTCCAGGGATCCTCTGGATTCTCTCCAACAGGTTCATCAACCCTCTTCCCCAAATCCAAAGACGCCCAGACTTCTGCTATCTCCTGAAAGCTTCCACAGCTCTGACTGCATCTGATGGAAAATACCGTCTCCTCGGTTGGACATTTGAGGTCCCCACAGTGGAGACTGACGAGATCACCCAGCACTCATGCCCCTATACTTCCTCCTCCCAGGTACTTCCCATTGCAAACTGCCTGGGGCTTCCAAACACAGCCTACTTAGGCATACCTGCTCACTGCATCACCCTCTGTCTAGAATGCCCTTTCCCACCCCCTTCAAGGCCTGCTCAGAGAACAGTGTCCTCAACGTGGGGACCAGCCAGGCACTCTGAACCACCACCCAGCTCTCGCTATTTTTCCAGGATGCTCTTGACTTCCACTGGAGCCTTTGAAACAAACTGCCACACAGGTCCACCAGCGAGCCACAGAATGTCATCTCTGCATGGCTCACACGTGCAGCACTCCAGTCCCATTGACAATTTGACTAAGTCAATCCTGCTTCACTGTAAAACCATACACCAACCACCACACAGACCTGGGCAGGCCACGCCCTTCTGAGCTCTGGTCATTTCACCTGCCATCCTTTACTTCTAATGACCAGCACAGGGGTGACGTCCCTCTACATGGTTCCCTTGACTTGATCTTTCCTGCCACTCAGAAGCCCTTGACAAAAGCAAGCAGCCACTGCTGGTCCCAGTCTGTGTTCTGGGCCAGAGACTAGAGGCTCTTTGTGCCAAGTATCAACTCAGACACAGAGCGCTCATCCCAGGCATGGGGGTTGCCAACTCTGCAGGGGTGATGCTGAGATTCGAGCTGCAAATAAATGCCTCCCCTCCTCTCCACAGCGGATCTGGTTCCTCTTTCATTCTCCCATTCAGGCAGGAAGCCCCGGATCACAACCTCACTCCTCCTCTCCAGACCACCCTGAGCCTGGGCCCCGGGGTGGGGGGCATAGACAAGGGGGCTTTCCAGACAGCGCTTACTCCCACATCACGGCTTCTGCCTCCTAGTCCCTAGAGTCCGTCTCTGTCCAGGAGGATTTTAATCGCTAACCACACCCAATAAAGCTAATCCCAGTCCGATATGGCAGGATGTTGAACCTGCTGATTTACAACATTTGGCTTCTAGAAGCAACTTCCAACCAGGCGAGGGTGTTTTAGCTTGGGTTGGGGTACAAGTTGATGTTTTTAAAATCTCAAGGTCTTGTGGCTTTGTAGCACCTTAAAACCTTGTGAGTTAAGAGCTAGATGGAACCTAGAAGCTGGAGAGGTCCTCGCTTTCATCTGACAGATGAAGAGGAGGGCCAGGCATTGGTGATGGAGGCTGAGCTAGAACCAGGCCTCTTGCCTCCCAAAGGCACGTTCTCCCTGTGACTTCATCGCATTCGCTTGGTGGTCTCTTCTCTTTGCCAGGACTACAGCTAACCAGGCATCCTCTTTCTGCCCTTTGCATCTCCTCTGAGTGGTGTCTCCATTTAGCTGAGGCCTTTACTGATGTGGTCCTTGTCAATCAGGACCTTATGCGTGGGTCCAAAGACAAACCATAGGGGCACCTGGAACCCTTCTGCAAATCATCTTTAAAAATCTAGATGCTTATATTTTTCTGCTAAGGTGATCTTTAACTTCAAATTTTCATGGAAGTTAAGAACTTACTCCTCTAGGCTCCAGATCAGTGGTTCTCAAAGTGGGTCCTCGACCCAAAGCAGCAGTGGCATCTGGGAACTTGGGGAGAAATGCAGCTTCTCAGCCCCAACCCAGTCCTGCTGAATGAGACTCAGGTGAGGCCCAGCCACCTGTGCATTTGCGAGGCTTCCAGGTGACTCTCTTGGATGCTAAGACTGAGAACCACTGCTCTGGAGGTGGGCATGGAGCAAGCACAGCGTGGTGTGACCACCCCTAGCCGCCAGGCCAGCGGCAGAGTGGGGCCTCTGGCTCTCTCCTCCCCCACAGCATGGTGCCGCCTCTAGCCTCCTCTCAGAAGCTGGGCCCCTGGAGCAGACTCACTGCAGACACCCCCTCCTCTTTTGGGCACAACAGGCCACAAGGGGAAACTCAGAGAGGCTGCCCCCTAGCAGGACTAGCCTCCCTGTTTAACAAGGGCGCTGTTTGTACCCCTGTCTGCAGCATTTGTCCATAGTCTACTCAGAGCAGGAACATGCCTTGAGAAGAGAATGATCTAGGTCAAGTGAGATCCTAATTTTGAACGGTCAAGTCAAGGGAGAGACTCAGGACCCAGCCATCAGGATGCCCAGGGCCTGGACTGGCTCTCGGGGCTAAACTGGTCCCCCAGGTTGGTCTCACTGATCCCAAACTCCAACTGCCTCTATAGGTGAGAAGGCAGGCAAGGCAGGGTTCCTGGCCTCTCTGATCCATGCTCCAGACCCCGGGCCCATTGGAGGCTGAGACATGGGCTGGCAGTTTCCAAAGACACTGCCAGTATCTCTGGAGGAAGTGCAGTTGCTGTCAGGGGTCACATCCACTTTTCCCTGAATGCCCCTGAAAGTGAACAGAGCTTGTCCAGAGAGGCAGACGAAGCTCTGAGTGTGCTAAGGAGCTGAAGAGCCAGCAAGAGAAACCCTCACAGGCAAAGGGGTAAAGGAGCCGGAAAGCAGGAGGGAGAGCAGGAGGGAGGGAAGAGGGAATGAGGAGACACCCCCACCCCCAATAACATACCAGCACTTGGCCAACTCCCACCGTGCACAGGGGGCCCAGAGCAAGTCCTGCTCTCCCTGGGTGTCCTCTGGTGTGGGCTTCTGACTGGCTTCCTCCATCACAGCCCTTTGAGCTACCTCCCCACCCAGCCTCTCACAGCAAGCCCTTCCAGGCTGGACCCGCTGGGGTAGAGAAGCTGGGCCTTCTCATAATGCAGTATGCTGCTGGGGCTGCAGAACCGGGTCTCAACCCAACGTCGTCTCCCAGGGACTAAGTGAGGACCACTGTCCCACGCGGAAGGGTGGCCTCCGGCCTGCTGCTATGCAGGATAATTCCTTTGCTGAGTGGCCAGCATTTCTGCTGTCAGTGACTGGGCCCTAGGGCTCATTGACATAGAAGGGCAGTCCCCGCCCTCCTGCGCTGAGCACCATAGGAAGCCGGCCTCTCCCCAGGCTGAGGAGCAGGGCTTCGAGCCAGAACCACAGACAACCTGGGAACCCCTTGCTGCGAGTCCCGCCCACAGGAGTCTCTATGACAGCCCCTGTGGATGGGGGGCCTCTCACTCAGGGCCTGCTGAAGTGTGAAGACATCCTTGATCACCATGCCTGGGGAGAGGGCAGTGCTGCTGGCTTCCAGTGGGAGGAGGCAGCACCCCACAGTGCCCAGGAGGGCCCCACGCCACAGAGAGTGAACAGCCCCAAGTGTCAGGTGCCGAGGCTGGGGAACCTCTGTCTACCAAATCCTTGCCATCCTGAGATTTAAGAGGCATGTTAGGAGATAAGAGGCCTGGCCTGGGTAGGACAGCTCATTGGTGCACTCCTGCTGGGGGAGCAGAGACCGTGGGGAGGGCAAGGAGCCCGAACAAGGTGGGCCCAGCCACGGCCCCCACATCTCTGCACAGCGATGGAGAGGCCCCGGCATGATACACAGACCAACCAGAAGATGGGGGTGGTCCACTCCTGGCTCTCTGCTGCTCCAGCCCCAGGTGGGCTCCTGGCTCTCAGGCCCTCTCCCTATGACCTTGACACAGACAGACAGACGCAGAGATGAACTGTGTCGGGGCTCCGGGGCCTCTGGACTCACCTGTCCGGTGGCCTGGCCCGAGCCATCTGAGCACACGAACTGCACAAACTCCTTCAGTGAGTCCTGCCCGTGGTGGTGGTGGTAGCGGATGGTCGGGTGTGTGAAGTACGGGCTCGACTGCTGGATGATAGACGTGGACGGGAAGTGCAGCGCTGACGCTGTGGCCCGAGGGCTCCCTGCATGCACGTGGGCGGGAAGAGAGGGGCATCAGGGGACAGAAGAGGAGGGGACCTGCTGGTCAGGGCACCGAGGATCCAGAGGAAAAGGGAGAACGGCAGGAGCAGGGCCGGACCAGGGTGAGGGGACCGAGGCTCTGGCCTCTGGCGTGAAGGCTGAGAAGGTGCCAAGAAAACCAGTAATCAAGGTAAATAATGTTTTAATGCAATATTAAAAAAAAAAAAATCAAATGGGCAAACTAGGGCCTGCACGCCCGCTGCTTGTCTTCATGAATAAGGTTTGATTGGAACCAGGGCTGGGGTTAAGGGGAGGCAAGTGAGGCAGGGGCGTGCAAGTGCACAGTCAGTCCCATCTTTTGTTTAAAATGTTGATATTTGCTCATTGCCTGGTTCTGCAATCGTTTTAATTTTTTAAGTGCTGCATTAAAACATTATTTATCTTGACCATTGAGCTTTCTGGGTGCCCCCTGACACTGTGTGCCGAAGGCGAGGACCTCACTCGCCTCACTTGCCTCACCCTGGTCTGGGGCTTGGGTGGGAGCCTGGATGAGGGAGGAGAGGAGGCAGACAGGATCCCACACCTGGGCGGGACAGGCCCCTGCAATGCATACCCATGTCTCCTGCACATGCCCCGGTGTGCCCCTGGCCACTGCTGCCCAGGCCTGTCAGCCCCACCACGCTCGCACACGCATCAGCACACACACATCCTAGAACACACCATCCCACCCCTGCGCTGGCCCCAGCTCTTCCCCGGCCAGTCCTCCCTCCCGTCTGTTTCCAATCAGCTCGCTCTTGCTCTCGGTTTCATTAGGGGGCTGAGGAAACTTGGCTTCTCTCTGGAGTTCATAAAAGCGGAGTGGAGCTGGGCCTGCTGCCTCCCGCAGGCTAGGGCCTGGGCTCCCTGCCTCCACCTTGAGGCCACCACACCCTGCCCCAGGGCAGGCTGCCTCTGGGCTCCCAGCCAGGAGGCCCCGAGGAGGAAGCCGGAGGGTAAACCTTGCTATTCTCCATGTCCTACTGACGGGAACAGGAGACAGCAGGCGGACCAGGTCAGTGTCCAGAGAAAGCCCAGGCCTCTTTCTGCCAGATGGCTGCCGAGAGCAGGATGAAGCAAGTGAGGGAGTGGCAGGCTGAGGACATAGCTCCCACAACTGATTCCTGCCTGATTCCATCCCTCCAGGAACGCTGAGGTGCTCTCCCCGCCAACCACCTTCTCTGGACACAAGTAAGCGAGCCCCCCAGTCAGGGGGCTGGCTGTTTCCAGGAGAGCAGCCCACGTGCCACTAGTGGTCGCCTTAGCCTATCCCTTCACTTCCAGAAAAGGGCAGGGAGACCCGAGAAGGAAACCTGGGCTCCTCTGAGTGACCTTGTCAATCTGTGCCCCACACCAATCTGGGCTGGTGCTGGGGAATCGGACCCTGGGCTTGCCCAGGCGCTGGGAGAGGGCAGAGACAGAAGCCTGAGCTTCCCCACCCACCACTGGTGGGAAGGGAGGAGAACCGGGCAGGCCTAGGGCCTCTGCAGTCAGATGGGAAGTCAGAAGGGAGGAGGCTTCGGGACAGGCCTGTGCTGCACACAGCACACACATGTACCATCCATGCACATGTACAAGTATGCACTCTGACACACATGTACACAGCCATATGACACGTGCACACAGCACAAACACAAGCACACATACACACATGCACATGGGGAGAAAGAAGCAAGTGGGACGGTGCTTGGGAACCAAATGAAGAGACCCAGGGGCCGGCTGGTTCTCCAGTTGGTGCTGCTGTAGAAGGAGGGCCCATTCCCTTGCCCGCCCACTGCCCTACCGTGGCTCCCTCAGAGAGCTCGGGGCTGTCACCTGAGAGGACCCTGGCCCCTTCACCTGGCCAGCTGCCCCGCAGTGCTCTGCCACCTCCCCCATGGCCCCCTTCTGGGTCCCCATTTCTCACCTGGTCTGACTCCAGCAAGCACAGGCAGCGGGTGGTGAGTGAAAGCCATGCGTGGGGAGCTGCCCTGAGAGGAGAGGGCACTGCAGAAGTCCAGCTTTCCTGACTTCTTTAGAGAAGCCGGGCCTGGGGGGAGGAATCAGCAACACAGGGCAGGTTTAGCTGGGCCAGGGCGTGAGCAGGGACGGCGGGAAGCCAGCAGTTCACTCCTTCTCTCCTCCGCCCCCGCCCGGCGGCTGCCCCTTCCCCCACCGTGAGCCTTCCTGCCGACTTTGCCCCGTCGGCTGCTTTTCAGTCACTGTGTGCAGACCAGCCGCCTGCGGGTCTTGGGTCCACAGGGCAAGGTTAAGCGTGAGCGGAGGGGCATCTTGCCTCACTGATAAGCAGATAACAAGCTGAGGGGGCACAGATGAAAGGGGACCGGGAAGGGCACTAGGGGCAGAGCCCTACAGGAAAGGACTCCCTCCACCGGGGGACCCAGAGGCGGGGCTGCTTCACAGCTTTGCTTTGCTCCCACTGCCAGAGATGGGGTGGCATTCAGCAGGAGCCAGGGACACAGAGAACACTCCTGTAGGAGCTTAACGCTGTCAACCACGGTCAACTCTGCGTCCAGTGGGCACCACGTCCAAATGATGCTATGTCAGAGCAGAGCAGTGCCCTGGGCCAGGTCCTGCAGGGGAGCTGGCCTCCTGACTGGGCTGAGCCTTGAGACTGTGCCCGGGCTGGGAGCTGTAAGGTGGGGTTGGGACCCATCTCCAGAGCTGCCATCTTTGAGGCACAAATCCAGTTAGATGGGTGGGGGTTGGGGGGCCGCAGAGCAGAGAAATAAAAGCCAACTTAACCACAGAGGGGAGGGAGTGGGGAGCGAATTCTCAGCCGCCAGAAGAGGTGTTATCTGGTGGCAGCTGTGTGCCACCTGATAGCTGGCATGGGGGGGCGCCCCCACCAGCTGTGCACAGCTGCTCATGCTGCCGCACAGCGCCTCCCCAGCTGTTCCCCGTCCTGCAGCTGGGCTGCCTAATTGGCGATTTGTCTCAGCACAGGGAGACAACATGGGACGGGGGCGAGGAGAAGAGGGGACAGCGAGTAAGCTGGAGTGCTGCAGGAGATGTTGGGGGCCATGCATGGCAGGACTGCTGGAGGGAGCAGAAGTGGTAGGCTCTACGGCAGACAGCCAAGAAAGCAGAGAGCAGGAGCAGGGGACCTGATCGGGCAGAGGGGTCTGGGGGCTGCCAGACCCCTTGGTGGATGTGCCCTCAAGGCACAGGAAGCCTTGCAGATGCAGTCACTTCACTAAGGCCCTGGCTGAGGCATCTGTGGGGCCTTCCCAGCCCCTCTCTGTGCCTCGTGAGAAAGTGTCTGGGCTGTGCTGGCCCAGGCCCCCTCCTGTCACCAGGAGATCATGTGAAGTGATGTCCCACAGAGGCAAGTCCCAATGGTGGTCTAGTGCCTGCTCCCTCAGCCCAGGCCTGGAAGAAAGCCTCCCTCCCCTCCTCCTGGGAGCCGAGAGAAAAAGCCGATTCTGTGTCTGGGGCAGCAAGAAAGCAGGAGTGCCTCCCCACCCTTCCGCCCTGCTTCTCCCCCAGCCCGGCCCCTGCCCATCCATTTAGCCCTTCCCAGTAGGGGGCACATCTGGAAAACACCAAGAAAAGTGCCATTGGGTCAGACCCTTGTCTTCCTGTGTTGGAGACTGAAGCCCCTGTCCCCAGACCTGAGCAGAGCAGAGCAGAGGTGCCCTGTGCACATCACACACGTGCAGGGCTAAACTCTGCTCCAGACAACCAGGTCTCAAGGACACACACAGGCTGAACCACCAGTGTGTCAGGCAAAAGTATCCTGCAGCCAGCCTCCTCATGACACCTGCCTGCACGCACGTGTGCACGCACACACACATGCACGCATGCACACACGTGCCCCGAGCGCACATGCACACACCCACGCAGGCAGATGCTTCTTCCTTCCTGGTCCACCTGGACTCTCCAGGTCTGGCCACTCCTCCCCGTTAAGACTGGCAGTGACCACGGGTGGGTTCACCAGGAAGTGGGTGGTTTAGTGGAAGGACAAGACAATTCTGCTCACTCTTTACCAGACTCTCCTCCCTTCTGTGAAGCTGGGCCCTCCAGACCAGTAGTTCTGAGTTCGGTCAGCTCAGGGAGATTCTGTGCCCCCTCCCAGGGGACATTCAGCAATGCCCACAGGCATTTTTGGAGGTCACACCTTGTGAGGGGGCTGCTACTGGCATCTGGGGGCTGGAGCCCAGGGATGCTGCTCAACACCCAACAGTGCACAGGACGGCCCCGCCCCAGAGAATGCCTAGGCCCCACATGTCGGCAGAGCCCAGTGTGCGGAACTGCTTTAAACCATGAAGACCATAGGGCTGGGCAACGACTTTAGAGAAAAACCAGGAGAGAGCAGCTGAGCAGGCTCCGTGGAGCCGGCCACAGCCCCCACCTCCTCCCACCGTGTGGGCTGCGCTGCCCACTCAGGGACAGCCCAGGTCCTCGCCTCCGCTCCCTCCATCGGCCACACCTTCCTCTGGGAGGTCAGGAGACGAGGCTGGGTAGTGCTGCGGACAGTGGGGGCCCATGGGAGAATGCCCCAGTGCACTGAGGGAAGAAGCGGCTCTGGGCTGCCCCTGCTCTGGGTCAGCCCCGCGGCGCTCATACCTGCATCCACATCATTGGCCCACCCACTGGACTGGCTGCTGCCAGCTGCTGGGGAGCGGCCCGTCCCAGGGTAGAAGACGTCGTCGACAGGGCTCTCCATCTCGCTGTCATCAATGGACTTGGGGCGCTTGGTGGTGCTAGGAAAGGAGGACAGGGATCAGGTGGGCCAGGGGACCAGTAGGAGGGCCGAGGAAGCCTGCACTGACGGCCCCTGTGTTGGGCGCCAACGCCTGCTGACAGCAGTACTCCTGGGCACTCAGTGCGCCCCCCAGACCTGTGCTAGAGCCCCTCAGGCCCAGCCTGCCCACGCTCCTCCTCCTCCAGCCCCTTCTCAGCTGGTGATACTATCATCCACCCGCTGCCCAAGCCAGAGAAATGGGCAGAACCTTCATCTTGCTTCCTTGGCCCCACCGTCCACTTCCCATTAGCCCTCAGGACCAGGAGAGGCAACTAAGGTGCCCACCAGGGACAAACGTGCCAGAGGATGCCACAATATTTAATATCTTATATTAAATATTAAATGTGACAATATGATAACATTTTAATGCAATATTTAAATCAAAATGCATACCAAAAACCTCATGATGAACAAAAACGTCCATGTTTTTTAAAAACGGGACCGGATCCCACCCTGCCCTTCAGGACTGGCTGTGACCAGGGTCTCCTGTGTCTACCCCGAACATCTCTCAACTACACACTCCCTCATGCCCCTGCCCCACCTCCAGGATGCAGGCCCTCCTCCCCTGCAGCCTGGCCGAGAGCCTCTAACACGCTGTGGGTTCAAGCCTGCACATGTGCCTGCTGGAGGTGCGTTCTGAACACACCTCCCCAGCGTCTGCCTCAAACCCTACAGTGGGTTTTAAGTCTAAAGGTTTTCCTCTGGCCTCCAAAGCCCTCTGTGGGTAGTCCTGCCTGCCTGTCCAGCCTGTTCAGCCTCTGCAGGGACAGAGCACACTCTGTACCTGGAGTGTCAACCCATGCCCCGACCAGCCCCCTGGTATGCCTGGGCTCAAATGTCACAAGCCTGAGAGAGAGACCTCAGATCCCCACTAGAGAGCCTTCCAGGCAGAGCCATGCCTTGTTTGGGTTTGTGCCCAGGACAGCCCTTAAGCAGGGGGTTCAGGAGGTGGTGAGTACAGTGGAGCCAGTGCCCTCAACAGGGGGCAACATTCTGAAGCACCCAGGGAACTGAGGAATAGCTGCCTGCAGTACCCAGGATGGCTGGGGGGTGGGGCAAAGGCCGCAGTACTGGGCTCACCTGGTGGAAGGAGGGGAGGTGATGGACCGCCGCCCCAGGGTCACCTGGTTTATGTTGTAGTAGCTGGGACTCTCCAGGTCCGCCAGCGAGAAGTTGGGCCCTGATGCTGTTGCAACAGGAGCTTGGAAGAAGACAGAGAATGATTTGTTTGGAAGGTGCGGGAGGCTGAATGGGGACTGTTTTCTTGACATAATCAGCTCCCCAGAAGCCCCAAGGCCAGTTCACTGAGAAGCCTGCCGAGGAAGCCTCCCCTGGCCGAGGGTCATGGAAGAAGAGCCCTTAGTTGTGATTTTTTTCCCCCTCCAAAGCGGAGATGAGAGATGGGGCTTTCTGGATGCCTCTGCTCCACCCAGCCTGGTGCCAAAGAGGCAGACAGTGTCCCCATTGAAACCCTGTCTGCCCCCTCCCCCAGCAAGACCCCATCGGTGTGGGGTCACCTCATCACTGCCATCCCTGCTGACTTAGTCCTGACCCTGAAGGAAGGGATTCACTTACTTTGTGATACTCTGACCAGCTCCGTCACATTCCAGACCCCAGAAGTCACAAAACAGTCCTGGAAACTTAGGTGCCCTAAAGAGGGAAAAGGAAGTGAGTGGAGGCAAGGCCAGGAGGGGCTGCCTGCCTGTTTCCCCAAAGCCCCCTCTCCCTCCCCGTTTGCTTCCTCCTTAGCCTTGAGTCTTAGCCCCAGGCTGGCCCTCAGGGGTCCTCAGGTCTAGAGGGAAGAGGGGGTGTACTCCAGGGGAGTCCCTTCCCCTCCAGCTGGCAGTTCAGCTCAGGGACAGCTGAGTATAGGGGAGAAACTGGGGACGGCAGGGTGTGGGAGGACAGAGGAGGGCGTGTGGGGCAGGGCAGGCAGGGAGGTTGGGGGCAGGAGGGCCGGTGGGCCAGGGACACTGACCGTTGGGCAGTGGTTTGATGTCCGCATCTCCTTGCTGGTTTGAACTATCTGATTGTCCGGATTCTGCAGGAGACACAAAAGGGGGATGGATAGGTCAAGACCAAAGTGTCCACAGACAGCTACCTCTGCAGCCCTGTAAACACCTTCTCCCTCCCCCTCCAAACAGCCCAGGGAGACCCGTGGGAACAGAGGAGGGGAAAGCAATTGCTCTGCTGTGGTGGGATGTCCTGGGCACTGCAGGGTGTTTGGCAGCAGCCCTGGCCTCCACCCACTAGATGCCAGTAGCACCTCAGTTGTGACAACCAAATCTCCAGACACCACCTGACGTGCCCTGGGGGCAAAGTCACCCAAGGGTAAGTCGCAGCGCACTGGCAGAATCAGGGCAAGAAGGGCACCCGGAGAGAAGCCAATGACCATCTCTGCACAGCTGGGATGGATGGACCCCAGGGTCCCCATCCTCCACCTGGCTCAAGTGCCCAGAGCCATCCCTTCCTTCACTTCATGGATTAGAGCAGGCCCATCTGCCTGTGCCACCCCCACCTCACCTTTATGCTTCTAGGCAGTGCCTGGCAACACGGCGGGGGGAGGTCTGCCCTGACGCCGTTGCCCGCTCTGTGCCAGTCTGTCTGGGCTGTCTCATGCCCCAGTGCCACAGCTGCTGAGAGGGAGCCCCGAGACAAGGGCCCATTGTGCGGTGGGAGCTTACAGAGAGCTGGGGTAGGGTGGAGTGCGTGTGTGAATATTTTGCTGAGCTGGGGAAAGCCCCCTGCCCCAGCCCCCCAGGTCCTCAAAGCTTTGTGTGCCAGGGGCACAACGGGGACCTCCAGAATGCCTGCCTGGGCATGCCAGCTGGAGAAAGGGTGGCGGAGGGAGGCAGGGTAGGTTGTGAGGCAGGAGGAAAGCAGGCACTTGGTAGAGAATCAGCCGCTCATAGGGGGACAACACAGGGGTGGCATTGGGAAAATGGGCATTGGTGTTGGCCAGAGCTTTGCCTGACTCTTTGGAGTGATCCTGCCTCCTGGGTCTCACCCACGAAGTCTGCCCCCTGCCACCCCTCCACTGGCCTCACAGCTGAGCTGCTCACATTGAGAAGTGACCGGCAAGGAGCTTCCTAACGGGCAATGTGGGCCTCTACTGGGGCTGGTGGGCAGAACAGTAGCCTTCTCAGAGCAAAAGCTCCACCATGGCTTAGGCCAATTTCTGGTCACCTGCTTCAATGTGGCCAGTGGGGAAAGGCAGGCTGCCCCCAGTACAATTCCAGGCTCTATTTCCCCCATCCTTTACCTTGTTTGATTTTTTTAAAAAGATTAATTTTTTTTGAGAGAAGGTAAGAGAGCGAGAGAAGGGGGGAGGGCCCAGAGCAGTCTCTGTAGTTGTACACCATTAGTTGTGACATAGTTTCATTCCACACAGGTGGGTGTGGGGCCACGAGGGGCGGGAACTGAACTGGGGGTCTCTCGCATGGGAGGCAAGAACCTTCGCTACGGGGCTCATTCGTTACCAGTTGTGCCTCAGTTCAGCATATGCGTTTGTATGGGCTGGGGCAAGGATTTGACCCCCAGATCCTGCAGTTGCAAGGTGAGCTCTCAACCTGCTAAGCTATCCTGGCATCCCCTTATTCAATTTATTTTTAAAGTCAGAAATTAATAATAAATTTTTTCACAAATCAAGAAAACAAAGGTTTAAAAGGAAAGTGCTCATGGGGCATCTCACCTCCTCCTGTTCGGGGGTGGCTAATCTCACCTCAGGCCACCTCTTTGCTAGTGGAACTCTGAAGAGAACCTATGGGGCTGTCTCCTAAATTCTGAGACGGGCAGCCTCTCTGCCACAGTATCGTTGTACGTGAATTTTCTGTCACTCTCTCACCTTGGCCTAGTCCTGGCTTTTTGGTCTGATCCAAGGCCCAGCTGGGCCAGGAGGGGATGGGTGAGGGTCTGAAGCAGCAGGCGGCCCAACCTAGGGCTTCCTTGGACCCAGACACTGAGCATGTCGCCTCTCAGGGCCGCCTCTTCCCCAGTTCCTAACTCGGGAAGAGCAGAAGCCCAGGACCAGCTGTTGAGCCTAGCAAGGGGCACATGCTCCAGCCTCTGCTGCCCAGCAGTCCCTGCTACCAGCCCACCTGTCCCGGCACCAACTCAGTCCCCACAGACCCCTCCAGGCCAGCGTCAGCCACACGGGGCAGGCAGACGAGGAAGCCCTGCAGCCACCCCACGGGCGCGTTTCCGGCCCTCCTCGAATGGCCAGGTGCGGACGGAAAGCTTTGCGCGTGCGCACACCCAGCACAGGGACAGAAAGGGAACCCGACAAAGAGATGGAGGTGGGCCAGCGACTGAGGCAGAGACAAATGGGGCTCCAGGAGAGCGCGACAGACAGGAAATCCTCCCAAACCAGGACACTGCCCCAAACGTTGCTGCCGGTGCTACTGTCAGCTCCGTGGAGAGAAGCAGGCAGGAGCGGGGACTGCCGGCGGCTGCCACGCGCCTCCGGGCGCTGCTGGCAGCCATCTTAGCCCTTGGCAGCCATCTTAGGGCTGGCGGCCCCACGGTGCCGCCGCCCAGCATGCTCAGCGCCGCCGCCCGGCATGCTCAGCGCCGCTCCAGCACAGAAGGCGGGGAGAGGCGCTGGAAACCTGGGCCCGGGCTCAGAGGCACAGGAGCCAGCTCTGTGGCCTGGGCAGCTGCGACCAGGGTCCCGCTGCCATTTGACTTAAACCGCAGGGGCATGGAGCAGAAGGGGCGGGGAGGGAACTGCGTGCCTCACTCAAAGGCGGCCAAGCCCCCACGGGCTGTCCCGAGGCCCAGGCATGGACTCCTGCCCCCACAGCACAGGAGAGGGTGTGACGGGGGCAGGCCTGTGTCCCCTCCCGCGTCAGATGGAGCGCGCACCGTGGACAGTGGAGGGGCGCTGGCAGGAACCTGCACAGGCTCCCGGGGAGTCCAGGAGAAACCCTCCCCACCCAGGGACCCTCCCCACGGGCCTGCCAGCTTTCTGACCCGAGAGGCTCTCTGGAGGGCCTGCTCCGCACAGCAGGGGGAGCACACAAGACCCCCCGACCTTGACTGCCTTCCCTGTCTGGGCTCTGCGGGGGAGAGGATAACCCCAGGCCTCCGGACAGACAGGAGGAAGGCCCCAGGCCCCGCCTCATGGCTGCTCAGCTTTTATCTGACAGAATGGGGCTTATCAGAACCACCAGCTGAACAAACACACAAATCCACGGTTAGTGAGAGAAAACCCTCTGCCTGAACTCTTTATCTCCTGTTCGCAGGCCCCACGCACTGCCCCCTGCCAACAGCGCAGGAGGAGACCTGACTGCGACAGGGGTGGGGGCGCCTCCCCTCGCCCCTGACCCAGCACAGGGCGGCTCTCCCCTGGCAGGCCCTGCCAGGCAGGCGTGCATGAGTGAGCTCTTGCCACACAGGAGCCCCCCTCCAGTGTCTGCTTTCTCGCTGGGGACAATAGGCCAGCTGGTGGCCTTCGGGCCAGTGGAGGGGCAGGGACAGTGTTGGCTGGCACAAGGCAGGCAGGTGCCCAGCTCCCATCTTTTATCCTTCCACCCGGCCCACATCCCCGAGGCTGTCACTCTGATTCCCCAGCCCTCTAGGGTCACGTCCTTTGGCAGCCTTTCTAGACATGGCCTTCTCTACAGTCTAGTCACCCTAAGCACACACCCTCAGTACAGGGCCACCCGGCGGAGGCCAGCACAGAAACCCAGGACGTCCCCTCAACACCACCTCCTCACCCCACCCCCGACTGCACCTCTCTTCAGAGACTACCACTGCCTTCACTTCGGGGACACGGCCCATGAGACAGAGGGGCCAGGGCACTGCTACCTTCCCTCAGCCCCAAGACAACTCAGCATTTGCCTCCATCCTGTGTCCTGTGTTGAGGACCAGAGATCACCTTCTGTGCTCTAAGCTTCCACAATGCCCATCCCGTGAAGCCCCCTCAAAACTGAGCGCATCCACTGTGTCTGACAACAGCTGTCTGGGCAAGCGGGCCTCAGGGCCCCTGCCCCTGGGCCAGGCTGGGGATGGAGACAGTTTTGGAGCCCACAGCTTGTCCTGGATGCTGTTCGGGAATCGGGCTTGTCATACACGCAAGGATGCTCTGCTGACTGCTCCCCAAGTCCGCCTCTCGGGACCGCTCAAGCGATCCATTCTTCCAAGGCAGCAGCCTCGCCGGCCTGTGGGGCCCAGGGGCTCTGGCCACTGAGGAGGCTTCCAGAAGGGAGGACTGGCTGTGCAGGAGCAGCTAACAAATCTGGACTGTCTCAGCGTGGACTCGAGTGGGCTCCGTAGAGCAAGGCTTGGAAAGGGGATTTGGCTCCTGCATCTGGGGCTGCTTCCATTCACCTGCACACATGTCATCAGTCACCCGTGTCGATGGCTTGTGGACTGGCAGACACACACAGCACCCAGACCTGGGTGAGGCTCAGCTGACAGTTGGCTCCTCCATCCTTCTGTATCCCCTAGAACAGCCGCAAAGCCCCCTCTGCCCAGTATTGTCTCACCTGCCCCCCAGCTCTACCTCCTCAGTCCTTGAAGTCCCCCCACTTTGTTCATTCAGCTCTTAGCCTTTCCCTTTGGAATCTGCCGTCTTGACTCCACACCCCTGTCTCTGTCCTCCTCTTTCCCTCTCTCTGGCCCCTGTTCCTTCCCGATCCTGCCTGTTTGCATGCATGTGTGTGTGTGCCCACGTGTGCGTGTTTCCAAAAGGGCTCTGCCTCTTCCTCAGAGCTCTGGAGCACTCCAGCTGCCACGAGGAGCCCAGGGCTGCACATGCACCCCGGCTGACAGCACGATTTTTATATATATATTTTCCACTCACAGGCGGGGAGATATTTATGGCTCCCGCTAGGTGAGGGAGGAATTCCTGCTCGCTGCCTCAGCTCCCACCCCAGACAAACTCTCTCTGAGAAAAGGCCACATGTAATTCACCAGCCGGCCGCCCCCACGCTCATCACTGATGGAGCAAGTTCTTCAGGGCTGAGAGGTGCACACAGATCAGACTCAACCCCACCCACACATGTACCCAAGCCCATGTGACCACTCGGGTGAGCACAACTTGGAGATGTCACCAGCCACTTCCTGCTGTCCTGCAGGGGTGGAGTGGATGGTGTGCCCAGAGCAGTGGTCTCACTGTGCGCAGCGCACTAGCTGCTAAACAACTGGCCAGAGAGGAACCCTCTGCTGGTCTTTGGGGGCTGGGAGGGCAGCCCTCGGGGTGCGCCTGCCCTTCCCCTAGCGCTCCCCAGGCCTGAGGTTCAAGAAGCAGGTGGAGTCTGTTCTGGTCTGGGGGTGTCACCCTCTGAAGGGCTGATGGAATTCAGGAGCGGAGCCTGGCCCTCCCCAGCGTGGCACACCCCTCCCCCACTCCTGTGCGAGGAGCGCCCAGGGCACGGGAAACCCAATCTCAAGGGGAACCAGAGGCCCGGCCTGCAGCAATCAGAGCTGGAGAATGTAACTATTGTGCCTCTTGAAACCTAAGTCTGAGAATCTGAGACACCCTGAGGAGGGGAGCAGGTCGGATGGGGGGCTCGGGGGACGGGTCACAGAGGGGTTCGCCCCATCTCAGCAAACAGGAGACTGGGGACCAGGAAGTCCTTGAGAACACAGGGCAGCCAGAGGGCAGAGGGGGGTGGGGCTTAACCTGCACCAGGCCTGGGGGGCTTCTAGGATCCTCCCCTCTTTCCTGTCCCTCCTCACTCCACCCCTAGAAGCCAGCTTGCATTGGCACAGGCCCTGGGGCCATCCTAAGGTTTCTCCCTCCTCTTTCATCCCAAGACCCCCACATGGTTGGAGACAGAAGCTTGATCTGGAATTACAGCCCTAAAGCTGTGGGTGGGGTATGGGCAGGGTGGAGAGACATGCCAGCACCCCCCCATCTCCCTCATCTCCCCTTTTCTCATTCCCCCTCCACTCACAGATCCAAAGGGGCTTGACTGAGCCTTTGACCTGAGCCACCTGCGCAGAGTAGGAGAAGAGGCCCAGTCACTCCTGAAGCACACAGGTGGTCTAGATCTGTTTGGCCGCTCCTGGGTCCTGAGTTCAAGAAAGACCCTCAAGAGGGAAGGGGGAAGCAGATCAGGCCATAGGGACCCAGCCGGTAGGCTAGGGCTAGCATCTGGGTAGAACATTCCACTCTCGGTCCCTAACCCCAACAGCACTGCTTTCTCTACCTCAACCCAGCCCACCTCTACGGGTGCTGTGGGGGGACCCCAGGAGTGAGGGCCAGGTCTGGCTACTGCACAGCTCACCACCTGGCAGTGAAGCTATGGAGAAGGCAAGTCCGCGGGCTCATCTGGTGCCCAGCAGGCCAGCCGAGCAGGCTCTGATGGCTGGTCTCCAGGGTGACAGTGGAGTGGGATGAGACAGTGACCAGCAAAGGAGAGAGAAGGGATACACCCCAATGCAGAGCACAGCACCCAGCAGGTGGTTAGAGGGAGAGCCCAGGCTCAAGGGCCTGTCCGCTGCCACTCCAAGCACAGCCCAGCACTAACGAATGAGACCCCTACTCACTGCAGCACTGGGAGAGAGTGATCCAGCAGGGGACCCAGTGCTGACCAGCACCTCAGACATCAGGGCTCCGTGGCTGTCTGTGGAGTAAATGCGCAGACGCAGGGCCTGGCAGATACACCACCCTGGATGTCCCAGAGGTAGACTGACCAGACACCCGTTTTAAATGGCACAGAAAACAATGGTACTGTCCCATTTCAAACGGTACGTCTGGTCAGCCCCATCTCACAGGGCTAAATTCAAAGTGTCAGTAGGCTGACCAGATGTACCGTTTGAAACAGGACAGTCCCTTTGTTTTCTGTCCCATTTAAAATGGCATCTGGTCAGCCTATTCCAGAGGTGCCTGGGGGCTAGGAAGTCCCAGCAGAGAGGGAGTGAAGGTGAAGCAGCCACTACGAAAGGATGCAAAGGGAGGGACTTGCAGGGAGATGGAGGGAGGCAGGAGGCCTCAGCCCCGTCTCCACCTCTGCCCTGAGCTTGCCCTTGGCCCACCCACGGAGGTGTCCTTGGTCTGGACCCTGTACCCATTCAAGCCCACCATGGCGCTTTATCAATGAGGAACCCTACCCTGGGGCAGGTTGGCCTCCCTCTGGCACAGAGGAGGCTGGTGGGGCACACCAGTGGCAGGGTGAGGGGAGATGGGAGGTGGGCAGTCGGCAGTAGTGGCCAGGGGCTCCCCCTGAATTCACATCGTGAGCCAGAACCTACTAGCCCAGTGATCTTGGCCAAGTTCTGAACTGTCTGTCTCCTCACCTGTGAAGTGGAGACACCGCCCACCCCCTGGTTCCTGGGTGAGGAATCAATGAGAAAGCAGTATAAGGTGCTTAGCCCAGGGCCTGGCTCATAGTAGGGGCTCCATGGACGCCAGGTGTTCTTCCACCTGGATCACCATTTCCCTACATCTCCATTGGCCGAGATGCTACTCCTTCCGGGCTCAGCTCAAATGCTGCCTTGGTGGGGTAGCTGTGGCTCACCCTCAGCTCCGCTCCTACAGGAGCTCACACTCTTTATGACACACTAAGTCTGCCCTAGATTGTAGTTTTTGATGTCTTGCCCCAGAGACCACAACCAGTGAGCTGAAAGGCTCCCTCAGGGCCTGGTCCATCACCATCTGCAAAGAGGGCAAGAGGTTTCCCTGTAAATAAAATGCAGAGACGGCCACCTTGTGCAGGTGCCTCCCTGCACACTGCCCGAGCGGCAGGGAATGGTCTCAGGATGGCCACCACACTGAAAATGGCAGGGGAAAGCAAGGCCAACAGGAGAGAAATGCTCATGCCCCTGGATTCCGAGGGTGTTGGGTCCAAGGCCCTGCCCATCCTAGCCCAGCCCGGAGGCGAGAGAGCTGAGGACACCATAGGCACGGGCACTGTCACACCGATGGCTGGGCACCTCTCCTGGCAGCAACTGCTGGTGCCACAACTCAGCCGAAGGTGGAGCCGGCACTTCCGGGAAGGCCCAGGAGTTGTGTGACAGCAGGTCCAGAAAAGTGGCCCCAGTCCCTGAAGCTTCTGTCCCTTCCCCAGCCCGCTGGGTAGAAACTGACAGTAGAGAATGCCCTCCATACCCTGTCCGCCACGGAAACAAGGGGCCCTGTGGAGTGGGCGCCCACATCTAGGCTAGAAGCCTGTCGCTGCTCCCCCACTGGCACCCATTCTATTTCCAGCACTGCCCATGTGGGCCCTCTGAGCTGCCCAGGCCAGACAACAGCCCCCACCCCCAGCTGCTCTTAGAACTATTAATAGTGTCCCCACCTCCCAGGGCCAGGCGTCACCCTCCTTCACCCCCCAAATACACTTGCCCTTGGTCTCATTATTTGTAAAGGGAAAGTCCTCCAGACGCTAATGTCAACCCGGGATGAGGAGGAGGAGGCAGAGGCTCTGGAGGCCACTTAAGGGACATGCCTGGGACAAACAGTAGTTTGGAGAAAGGAGAGAAGGAGGCATTAAACCCGAGCAAGAGAATGACAGAAAGACAAAATTAAAACTATAAGGAGGGAGGGGCCAAGATAGAAAATCAGGGCCAAGGCAAAGCAGTTCAAAGAGAGAAGGCTGAAATAGACTCAGACAAGTAGGAGGTTCCAAGGAAGGCAGGGAAAAGGGGAGAAAGCAGAGAGAGAAAGAAAAAGCCAAGGAAGAAAGGCCTCCTTAAAAAAAAAAAAAGGAAACAGAAGGGGGAAAACTTTCCTAAAACTACTTAGGAGTGGCTTTCGTGAGCACAACTGCTTGAGCTGCATCCAACTGCTGGCACCTGTCAGGAGGGTGCTCAGTGATGGGAGACCCTCACAGTACTCTGAGGAGAGGTGAGGCAGAGGACAAGGAGGGCTGGGCAGAGAAGAAACAACTGACCAGAAAAAGAAAATAGAGAAGCAGTTCCCCATAGCGAGGAAATTCTCTCAGCCCTGTACAGGGGCAGCCCCCAGGCTCAGCACCTCCTCACCTATGGAAAGGAGGTCCAGAGGACAGCAGCGATGAGGAAGGAGAACCAGTCTACCTCCAGTCACCCCACGGGGAAGCAGGAACAGGCCAAGGCCACCTGCCTCCCATCCTCAGGTGCTCTCACTTCCTCGGCCCCCTAAGGGACAATACCTGGTTTCTAGGTCAGTGATCCCAAAGGAGCCTCCTCTACTGGGGACCTGCTTGCGGGGGAGAATCTGGTTCACATGAAAGCAGGCCATAATCAAGTGTCTAAGGAAGCCCCTCTGCCTGGAGGTTGGAGGCCCGGCAGCCCTTCCTTCAAATCCACCCCCTCCATTGAGAGCCTCTGGACAGCAGAAAAGCCCCAAGGACCTGGCCTCCCAGGCTGGGGGTTCCTGGCCACCAGGCTCTCAGCCCTTTGGGGTCAAGGCCTGTCCACGCTGTTCATTACTGTGTCTCGCGCACCTTGGAGCACCATTGGAGTGGATGGAAAGACTCTGAAGGGAAACTTCTAGATCCTTCTCCCAAACATGGCTATCCACTGACCACCCAGGAGACAAAGAGCCAGTTAGTTGGTACCTTCCCCCTCCAAGGAAGAGAACATCTTTCCTGCAGACCCAACCCTTGACATTCACACCCTAGAAGTGATATGGGAACCCTGGTACTGCTAATCCTCCTGCAAAGCCCAATTGGGCCAGGGTGAGGGATAGGACCTACTGGCTCCCATGCCCGAGGGCTGGACTGGCCAGAGGAAGGAACCGGAGTCCCCTGTGAAGGGCAGGGCAGGGCAGAACTCTCCAGACCTGCTCCTCTCCCTACCCTGGCGGACTTAAGGCACCCACTGTCCAAAGCTGTCCAGACCAGCCATGAGGAATTTGGGCCTTTGATGCCAAAGCTCCAACTGGGAGCCCTGAGAGCCCAGGGTGGGTGGGCAGGTGGCCCCCCCAGAGAGCTGAGCAGCTCTGAGTGCTGACAGGAGCCCTGAACCTGGAATCAGGAGCATGGAGTCTGTCTGCATCCTAGACCAGCTGCTATCGGGCACCCAGCATGTCTCCCGAGCCTCCTCTCCCTCCCTGTGCAGCACAAGCCAGGCCTGCCTCGGACGTCAAGATGGATGGTGAGATGTGAGCAGGGATTTTTTACCGAAAATGAGAAGTGTTATACACTGTAAATAAAGCACCAAGCATACACAAGGCAGGCATGACCGGGGTAAAGGGGGGAGCTTGCAGGACTCTGTTTCAGCGTTTCAGCAGTCCTGAGCAAGGGGCATCTTCCAGAAGCCTGGCCCCACTGAGTACAGAGCCTGGCACCTGGTAGAGGGCAACTACCCAGACTCAGGGCTGGGCCAGTCCAGGCTGCTGAAGGGACAAAAAGACATCCTCTAGGCTAGCAGGTGTCCAATTCCCCACTCACGACGCCCTGAAGGACCAAACGGAGCCTTCCAGGGCAGCCGGGCTCGGGCGCCACACCCGGCGGGCGCCGCGCGCTGCACTCCCGGGCGCCGTAGCTAGGTGGCGCAGCGAGTTAACACTAGCTGCCCTCCGCCGGCTGTGGCTGGGCGGTGGGTGGGGGCGGCGAACCTGCGCGCCGCCAGCTCAGGTCTGCAGGGGCCCGGGTTCCCTCTGCACACTTACGAGGCCTGAGCAGGAAGGAGGAGGACGGGCCAGGCTCAGGCCACTCGGACCCTAGGTTGTACTGCCCAAGGCAGCGGTTCTCGCTGCGGCTGCCAAGCACATCCCGTGATGTGATGTGAGGGCCGAGCTTCCCGTTCTCATTGATTAGGAACAGCTTGCAGTGCGGGGGCCGGATGGAAGGGGGCCGGGGAATAGCAAGCGAGGAGAAGCGGGGAGGTGAGGGGCTGCCAGGTGCATGATTGGAAGGCGGGAGTAATCTAGTGAGCCTGGGCCCGCCCTGCGCAGCCGCCACCGGGGGCTCTGAGTCCCCCTCTTGCCTCCCCCAGAGCAGGGCTGCCCTGGATGTGGGCGAGTCTGCAGCCGCGTGACCCCAGGAGAGTTCCCAACGCCCACGATGTCCCCACCTTTTGGCAGCACAGACCTGCCTTTGCGCCTGACAAATGCTTGAAGAGGGAAGATTTCCTTTTTTCTCCCCACACCTCTCAAAAAGTGAAAAATGGAGACTAAAAGTCAGACCAGGAACCAAAGAGAGGGAGAGAAATGGAGAAAAGTCAGAAAGAAAAAAAAAACCCAAAAAAAAACACCCGAGCTCTCTGCCGGGGCAGCAGCAGCAGTTGGGCAGCCACACCCTCCGGGGCAGGCTGGAGAAAGGCCCCTTTGTTCAGCGGGGAGGTTAGCTGAGGTGAGGCCACCCCCCCATAACACCCCCCACCCTGGCCAGTGCAGATTGCGTCTCAGGGCTCCCGGCTGGCCTGGCTGCTTCCCTGGCCCCCCAATCCTTCTCCCAGTTCTGCCAACCAGTGGTACTGCGCAGAGAGGACTGCTCCCTACCCACTGCCTTGCCCAAGCACCAAGGGTCACACATGTGGGGCTGGACTGGGTTCCTACAATGGGCCCCTGGACACCTGCACGCTGTCTGCCCTTAGCAGCTTGCCCAGGTTGCTCTTACGCAGCGCGGTTTGGGGGGCAGATTCTGCACCCAAAGGCATGGCCTGAGAGGGTAGTGAGAGTTAGGAGGTGGCACCCCAGGAGACACAGGCTAGCTGACCACTCCTCTCTTTCCCACAGTGCAAGGACCGGTCCAGAATGGGCCGTTTCCAATGCCCTCAGGCTCTGGGCTAAGGGTGGCTCAGCCAGGCTTCCTCAAAGCCAGGGCTGCGCTCTGGTGCTGAGGTCACCCTCAGATGAGAGGCAGGGCCTGAGCTTGCTCCTTGGGCCCGGAGGAGGGGCCAGAGTGGGGTCATAAAGCGGGGCTGAGAACAGGTCCACCCCCAGAGCCTGCCAATGCAGAAGCAGCCTAGGGGTTGGGCAAGGGTGGAAGGGGAGAGAGACTGAAAGGCACCCGCTTTGCTCTGTAGCACATCTGGCCCCGTCACCTGGTTCAGCTGGGGGAGGGGACTTGATGGATGGCAGTACCCTAAGCACTGTGTGCCCTCCATTGGTGCCCCCACCCCATACACTAGGGTTTCTGGCCACTCTTGCAGGGACGCAGGCTCCCCAGGTAGAGATAGGTGGCTTTACACTTGGCCAGGAAGTGCATCCCATTCCCAACTCTCTCCAGCTCCCACCCTAAGCGGGCTGTAGGCTGCGAATTAACCCAGATGGTTCTGCTCCAGACATTGCACCTGGTCTCATGCGAGGCTGGGGTGGGGGTGGGGGTGGGGTGGGGGAGGTGTGATCCTCAGGAGGCCCCAGGCTCCTAACAGTAAAGGAGAGCAAGGTGGTGAGAGGGTAGGAGGAGTGGTGTGTTGCTACCTTGCCCTCCCTTGGCCTCTGGCCTGGGAAGTGAGGGAAGGGGAGAGGGGAGAGGAGCAGCAGCAGCTGGAATCACAGGGGAGCTTGAACCGTCCTGTCCAGGCTGCAAGAAGCTGCAACTCAGATACACAATGTCCTGCCAAATCCCAGGCCTTTAATTCAATTAAGTGCGGGACAGACATCCCAGATTTTCCTGTGTGTGTGAGTGCATGTGAAAACCTTGATGTGTGTGAATCCCAGGATCTGTGAGCATGCACCCATGTGGATGTGTGAATCCTGATGGAGGCAGAAAAAGTCAGGGAGAGTGGATTCCAGACCAAGGATTCTCAACCCCCACCCCATGGGCCATTCTTGTGGTGGGGCAGTCCTGTGCACCGGTAGGATTTGAGCATCTCCGGCCTCCACCCACTGGATGCCAGTAGCATCACGCCCCCTCAGTCGTGACAATCGAAAATGTCTCTGCCATTGCCCGAGGTCCCCTGGGGGCAGAATCACCTCTGGTGGGACCTGAAGCTCTGGGGCTTCAACCCCTCGTGTATTTACCACCAGTGCCTCGCCTCACCTCTCCCTCTTTGGGCTTAAGTCCCAGTGTGCATGGCTTCCCAAGTGTCTCAGATCTGGCTCTTTTCTTCTGAGATATTCCCCCCCAACTTACCCATCTGGCCAGAGGAGGCCTAGAGCAACTCCTGTTCGGGGATAGTTTTATAAAGCAGTATGGTGTCTGGCCCTCTTGGACAAGGGAACGGAAAGCTCAGAGCTCCTGAAGTCACGAGGTTATGCTCGGGTCCAGACAGAAGCCTGAGCTCTCCATCGCTGGGGGCAAAGCCCACAGGAGAGGTGGGGACTTGCCTGGGCACAGACCCCTGGAAAGGTGCACTGCTCTGCTCAGTCCCTGGAGACCAGCTGAAGCCCCTGAACAGCCCTCTCCATCTGGCCGCCCCTCCAGCTAGGGGGCTCCAGAGAAGCAGGAGCTGGGGACAGCTCAGCCCCAATCCAGGCCAACTCCCCTCCCTGTTCCCCGCCACCTGTAGCTGTCCTGGTAGGGGTGTGGGGGCCCAGTGCAGAGGCTCATCTCCCCTTTGTCCCAGGGAGTTTGCCTCTCTCCCCAGCCCTCCAGGAGCCTGAATAGCCCCTTTCTGGGAGCAAAGCCAAAAAGATGGGAGAAGGTTGTTTATAAGCTGCTAAAAGGGAAAAAAGGAAAAAGTGGGAGGTGGGGCAGAGAAGCCCGGGCCTCAGGTAGTGTGGACTGGGGCCTCGGTGGGGAGAGAGTGAGGGAGGTGGCCTTCGCAGGGGAGCCTGACATCTTCTTAATCTAGTGAGGAGACACATCCCTGCCCTGCCCCACGGATCTCAACCAGGCCTACCTTATGCACACACAGGGCTCTCTTGCCCCACAGGTGCCCTGCCAAATGACAGTTTCTTGACACCCTTATCCTGACCCACAGGACTCTGAGACAATCCTGGTATCAGCCTGCCTCCCCTGCTCTGCCTGAGAAAGGCAGAGCCAGGGAAGGGCTCAGGACCCTGGGGAGCAGGGGCTAGGGGTGTGACATCAGGAGCCAGGCTCACAGGATAAAGCTGAGTCCCCAGCTCCTAGGGCTCAGCACACAGCTAATGGGAGGCTGGCAGTAGCAAATTGTTGTTTACTTTTAATTAAGTAAACAATGTCGGCTTTCCGCCTCCTCCCCTGCCATCCCAGCCAGTAATTTGGGGGATGACAATAGGGTTGTTTCCTTGCTCCTGCCTTCTTCCCTCCCTCCAAGAACTCCTGCTCGCTCCTGCTCTGCACACAGCCTTGCAGCTTACTGGTTCAGGATGAGGCTCTACCCCAGGGATGGTGGGGCAGGAAGGTCCAGGCTGACCCACAGCTGCTGGGCCCAGTGAGAAGTAGGTTCCGTGGTCAGGCTTGCCAGAGGGTGGAAGGGCCACCTTGCCTGGAGAACCTCTAAGGATGTGGCCCATTCTCCCTCTGTCTTCTCCCCTCACAATCCTCTTCCTAACCACCATCTTGAAAATCCAGAAACCAGGCAGGCCATCAAGAATCTCAGCGATAGGCAGCAGAGACCTGAGCCGAGACCAAAGCCCCCAGGTGAGGAAGAGATTTCCCCAAGACCCAGATAGGTCCCTGTCACAGCTAACCAGAAGGCAGAACCTTCTGGTCCACTAGGGCAAGTCAGTGGCTGGGGGATCTGCGGGGCCAGTGTGGGGCGGTGGGTACCAGCTTTCCTCAAAAGCAGGGCTGACTTCATGGACTTAGTTTCTGCCATTCCTTGAAATTCCTCATTTTTGAACGAGGGGCCCTGCATTTGCATTACGCACTGGGCTCCTCAAATTCTATGGGCGGTTCTGCTCAAAGGCCCAAGTGAGTGAGGAACAGGAAGAAAAGAAAGATAGCTGGTGTTTCACTGCCTAGGCCCCTCAGCCTGGTGTCAGGGCACTGGGCTCCCATGAGTGGAGGGGTAGGCAAGAGGGGCGAACCCTGTTTCTGAGGGAGGCTGAATTTCAAACGACTCCATGAGACACAGACAGGCAGACTCGCACATGGGATCTATGTGGAAACAAAGTGCTCCTCGTGCCCTTTCTCAGTAAGACTGTAAATGGTCCCACCTCTCCAAGAAACTCTGCTCAGCGGGCACTCCGCATGTGCCAAGGAGGTGAGCAGAATGGGAGAGGGGGAATTCACCCTGTCCGGTCTCCTCCTCCTGAGAGTCCAGCAGTTGGGGCCTAGCCCGGGGGCTCACTCACGCCCCTCCTCCCTGACAAGCAAGAGTCTCTCCAAGGTGTTGGGGGGTGGGGGTGGGGGGGTGGTTCTGAGTCTTTTGCAAGCCCCGCTCCTCCCCCGCCCCGGCTGCTCCCCCACCTCCTTCCGCAGGGCGAGGTCTGCGGCGGCGGAGTTGGCTGGGCTGGATGCAATTTCAGCCGCAGAGCAGGACTCCCTGGCTGGAAGCAATTTTCTCATTAGGACCCCAGGCCTGCCTGCCTGTTGGTTCTCAGCCCTCATTCCCCTCCTGTGAAACCGCACCCCACAGGCCTCCCCACAGACCACTCACACGCACAGGGAACCACACATGTACGAGTCGGAGGGGCGGCAGTGGGGTCACCGCAGCGGGCCGGCGCAGGAGAGGTGCTGGCGCAAAGCGCCACCCTGCCGGGGAGGCTCCTCACCCGGCTCCTAGCCGCCCGGTTCAGGCTCCTCCACACTCCTCGCCTGCAACAGGGCTTGCGGATCCCAACCCCAAGACAGAGAGGGCAGGCTGGGGGGCCCAGAGCCCCCCGAGAGAAAGCCCCTAGCGCTCAGCCGTCTCCGGCCCATCCCCTTCTGGCTCAACGGGGCCCGGGGCGAGCAGATGGGCTCTCGGGAGGCAGCCCCCCTCCCCCAGCCCCAAAGCTGCTCCGAGTGGAGGGTGGTCTCCGGCAAGGGAGGGGGAGCCGAGGCCCTGTGAGGGGCGGCTCCGCGCTCCACAGACACATGTGGTTGGACTTAAAAAGCTATTAGGGAGCGAGGCGCTGGCAGGAGCGCGGCAGCCCTCGCACCAGGGGCGGGGGGAGGGCAGATGCCGAGGTGGTGAGCTCAGCACCTCCCGCTCCCTCCCTGGCGGGCCCCCCGGACTCCGGGAGGACTCGGGGGACCCTCACTCAGCAGGAGTGGGGCGAGCCCTCGGGGGAGGGAAGGCCGGCTGCCGGGCCTGTGTCTCCACACCGGGTTGGAGTTGGGGAGGCGCTGCCATCCAAGGACTCCAAGGTGGGGATGGCAGTCTCTGGGGGCAGGGGGCCTGGCTGGGGACCCGGAGGCGCCGACAAGTCCCCGACCATCCTTCTCCTTTCTCGGGGTGACAGCCGGCTAGCGGTCCCCTAAAGGGTGTGTGTGTGTTTGGCGGGGCTGAGGAGGGGGATTATTAGGAAGGAGAGCGGGAAAGGGAAGGGAAAAGTGGACCCCACCCATCACGAGGCCAGAAAGAACCGACGGAAAGTTCCCTAGAGCAGCCAGCTTGTAAAAAGCTCCTTTTCTTTCCAAATTATGAACATTTTTTAACGAGGGGGGTGGAGACCCAGAGCAGCAATCGAGGAGTTCATCAGGACCGTGTGTGACTGTGAGTGGCTGGTGACCGGAGGTGACCGGGTGTATCTGCAGACTTTCCAAAATGTTCTCCTCCAAAAGCCGGGCCTTCCCTTCCTGGGGCTCCCCAGCCTCACCCTCCTCAGGTCCCCTTATTTTCCGGGATCATACCTTCCTGCCCCAGGCCTAATCCAAAGAGAGCACCCCTGGCTGTTACACATCGAAGTGGGTGACAGGAGGGGTGGGGCACGAGCAGTAGGAGCAGGCCTGGGATTGCCAAGGACCCAACTCCATCTCTTAGGAGGGGAAGGACTATGTGGGGTGCTGACCTCAGGGCCCCCAGAGGGTGGCCTTAGGCTCTGGGTTCCCCATGGGACTTTAAGGAAATGTCCCACTCAAGGCTTTCAAGACCCTCTGAACTGATCAGCCATCCACCCAGGTCACCACCAGCCCCCCAGGGATCAGCGTGGAAGTGGTGGCTCAAGTTACATGGTGCCTCCACTGTGTGGCAGGCAGGAGCTGGCTGTTTGGGAGACATTTAATCTGCCTGACAGCCCCACGGAGTGGCTGTTATTTCCCCCATTTTAGTAGATGAGTCCACTGAGGCAAGGCTGAGTTGAACTGACCAGATCAGCCAGAGCCCTGGTGAATGGACTCCCTGCTTGCCCCTGACGGCTCCCAGGGGCCAAGCTCCTAGGGCTCTCCCTTCTTGGCCCAGATCTCCCCTGACAGGAGAGATGGGAGCTGTGGGAGGACCCTGGGCAGGGCCGCAAAGCAGGGACTGCTCAGAGTCCTGAGGAGTCAAGTCGGCCAGTGGGGGAGGAGCTGACCACAGAGCGAGAGCGGGAGCTGGGATCCGTGCTCAGGAAACACGCAAAGAATGCAGCTGGCAGCAGGCCAGTGGGCCAGGACCACAAAGAGGCCTTTGTTTTAGGAGGTGTCCAGGGAGTGGATGGACAGAACAGCAAAGGTGGGGGGAGCACCTCTTGGGGTGAGAGTGGAAGATGGCAGCAGTGCCGGCGCTGTCCCCACATACTGCCCTCTTCTGTCGGCTCCCCCCACTCCTGGCTCCTAGTAGGTTCTCCTATCGGGTCCCAGACTCCAGGGGAAGGGGCCTTTGGGGCCAGGTTCACCCCTTCTCAGCTCCTCACATCCCTTGGCTTGGGGGGTTGCTGGGTCCCAAATCCACCCTCTGAACCCCAGAAGTTACTTCCTTATAATGACAAGCTGCCGTTTTGGGGTCCCCGCTGACTTCTCTGCTGACTCTTGTCTCCCCACCCTGACTGGTGGGGAGGGGCATTCAAAATGGGGGTGGCTAAGGGGCTCTCAGACCTCCAGGTGGGCTGTCAGAGGCACCAGAGTCACCTTCTCCCCCAGTTGTCCCTCCTTTCACCAAGAAGGAGGAGGGGGAGAGGCCTTGGAACACGTTCCTGCCTCCTCCCTGCTCTGCAGTTGCAGGGTTTCTCTGGCCCCTTCTTGGCATCTGGAAAAGTTTGGGAAACTTAAAAAAAATTTTTTGAAGAGTTTGTCTATTGCTCCCCAGCCTTGCCAGGGAGCCACGGCCAAGAGGAAGGAGGGAAGGAGGGGTCTAGGGGAGCAGGGGACAGAGCAGAAAGTCAGAAGAGAAGCAGAGCACACAGGGAAGGTGGGGAGCATCTAGAGGTGCCCCCCCCCCAGCCAGCCTGACCCCCGGCTGGGTTTCTGGGCCTACTCGTGTCTCCACAGCAGGCGAGGAAGACCCCCCCCATACAACACTGTGAAGCCCACCCAAGCATACTCGGCCTGTGGTGGCCGTTCCCTTCAGCTCAGCACCTGCCCAGGGCCGCCCTCTGCCAGACACTGCGCTGTGGTTGTGGCCCCCACGGAAGGAGTTCCGGTGACCAGAGGCAGTGACAGCAGCTCCAAGGGGGGACAGTGGAGAAACAGGGGGACTCTGGACCTGTGGGTTTCCATCTCACGAGGGCAGCATGGGACTTCAGGGGCCAGACGGGACAAGGACAGTGATCAGCGTCCCTGTGTCTGGCATTCTCCCTCCTCTGGGGTGTGTGTAGGGGTGGGGGACTGGGCTCAGCTAGCCTACAGTTCAGGTTGTTCGATGGGTCGGGTTAAGGGTACCGTACTTTTCGCTCCATAAGACGCACCCGACCTGCCTGGACCCGCTCTCCTTCCATGCAGTCCCTGCTTTCTGATCTGGCTGCAGGCTTCCCCACGGCATCATTAAGGTCCCCAACGTGCACTCTTGTTTGCAGTATTCGCTCCCTAAGATGCACACACTTTTCCCTCCACTTTTTTTGGGGGAAAAGTGTGTCTTATGGACTGAAAAATACGGTATATTATAAGCAGAACTCTGGGTTCATCTCCAGAATGGGAACACATGTGACGCATGACGGTTTCCCTGAGAGGACCCAGGTCATCTTGTCCATGTCAGGAGGGTGCCCTGACATGGCTCCCAGCTGAGTGAGGGCCAGGGGAGGCCTTTGCATGACCCCAGTGAAACATGGTGGGCACCCCGGGAGCCCTTATGTTGTCACCAGGCTGTCCTTAGGTGACCCATCCCCGTGCTACCGGGGGCATCGATGGCCCACCAGGACGGCTCCCGTCTGAGCTCCCTGCCCAGGTGGCCAGCTCTGTGCCTCCTCAGCAGCTCCCAAGAACTGGTTGGAATGGCAGAGGCCCTCTGCGGAGGGCCGGGATCTTTGTTGTAACAAGCCCTCTAGGGGACCCTGCAGCAGGAGTGTGAGAACTCCAGCGGGAGGATCCTGACTGTGGCTGCAAATAGGAGGAGGAGAGAGACAGGGGGGTGGGGGGGCAAGGGCAGCACCACCAGTGTGCATGGGGGTGTCTGGTCTCAAGTCCTACACGCAGACTGGAGATCAAAGGAAAGACAGACGGAAGGAAAGTGGTGGCAGAAAGGAGAAAACAGTGGGCAGAAGGGGGTCTGCAGAGGAAAAAGAGAATTCCAGAGAACAGCGCTGCGGGGAGGGCAGCTCAGCGGAAGCTCCTTCCAGCCGCCTGCCCCGCCCCCTCCAGGCACCTGCTAAGGCAGCAGCAGCAGAGGGTTGTGTTTCTTTAACCCCTGGGGCCTGTTGACACAGATTAGTATCGCTGGTCAGGGGTCAATAGGGAAGGCTCTTGAGGTCAAGACCTGAACAACTGGAGTTGTAATGAGCCACGTGGGGAAGAGGCCCAAGGAGAGGAGAGGGCCGAGGAGGGGGGAGGAGGACAGCCTGGCGGCAAGCAGAAGGCGGCTGTCACCAGGAGGGCCTTGGGCCTCGAGCTTGGCTTGGGGCAGGGAGACAATGCGTGGGGGGGAGATGGGGTACTGGGAGGATCCAGTGGGAGGAGAAGACCAGAGGTGACTGCAACACTGACGGGTGTGGATCCCTCAGGGGCAGGCGCATCCCCCTGCAGTCCATCTCCATCCCCCACCCCGTTCCTCCCTAGGCCTGTGGTGGGTGGCTGCGATGGCATTGCACCTGCCTGAGCTGCCTGCTGCCCTGGCCCACCTGGCAGAGCCTGAGCTGGGTGACTCACTTGGAGCCTGAGTAGGGCTGGTGTGTGTGTGGGGGGGGGGGCAGGCAGCGTCCCAAACACCCGGTGGGACCGCTTCAGCCCCACCTTCTACGAGATCGTCCACATGGCACCGGCCCAGGCCCGGGGCAGCTGCTCCCCAGCTCCTCTGTTCACCCCCACCCTGGCTGCCGGAAGGTTCCAGAGGTGCATGAGGTGCTCAAGGTCAGGCCCTGGAGGCCGCTCTGGAGCCACCTCCAGAGGGGCTGGTCTGGACAGGAGGAGAGGACAACCCCTCTGAGCTTAGAAGAGGAACGAAGGAGAACATCGAGAAACCGGGTCATGTGTGAGCTGCTGTTCACCTACTTGGATGAAAAAGGGCTGGATTCCCTCAGAGCAGTGACCTCTGACGTTCCTGGAGTCCTGTAACATACACTTCCCCTCACTGCTCCTGGGGGCCGTGGGGAGCACAGGCAAGCGCACCGGCAGCCCCGTGCCCAGAGGGTGGTGGGAGGCGCACTGCGCACGTGTGTGCATTTGCAGGTCTGCAGAGGTGCTGGGTGGGTGCACAAAGGTCTGTGACA
Organism: Craseonycteris thonglongyai; assembly: GCA_004027555.1. NCBI lineage: Eukaryota > Metazoa > Chordata > Mammalia > Chiroptera > Craseonycteridae > Craseonycteris > Craseonycteris thonglongyai. The sequence goes on along the minus strand of PVKE010000152.1, from coordinate 106,489 downwards.
CGCAGGAGAAACAAATACAGTGCCTTAACGTTCATTCGACATGTTGTTACACACCTACTCCCTGCTAGATGCCGCAAATACAGAACCAGAGAAGCTGTCCTGGGCAGCTCTCTGTAGCTGGAAGCTGGGTGTGTAATGGACAAAATGCAAGTCCCCCGAGAGAAGGAGGGATGGGCTGAGAAGGGAGGTGGGAGAAGTTGGTACCAAGTGGGGGTGACAGCTAGGCTGTGGTGAGAAAGACAGAGGCATTCAGACAAAGGGGCAAAGAGAAGGGCAGACTGGAGAGGAATGTGAGCATAAGGCCAGGGGCTTGGACGAGGAGGACAGCACACTAGGGCCTGCAGAGAGCTCTGTGCTGGAGTCCACGGCGCTGGGGGTGTGGCGGCAGATGAGGCCAGACGGCACTGCAGAGGCCCGACTGCGAGAGACCCTGGTGCCTGCCTGAGAAGATGGCACCCCCAGGAGATGGTGGGAACAGCTGCCCATTTGAAGGTGGGTACAAAACTCCAGTCAAGAGCAATTCCCCTCCCAGGTATGCGAGGGCTGTCCGGAAAACATCCAGCTACTGTCAAGATACTGAGAAAGGTTACACGGCTGAATGCTTTCCGGTCAGCCCTCGTATACTCAAGATAATTTATGTCCACATAAATACTTGTACACAAATGTTCACGACAGCACTATTCACAATTGCCAAAGAGTAGAAACCACTGAAATGTTTATCAACAGCAGGAGGGATAAACAAAATGTGGTCCATCTGTACAATGGAATATTACTCAGTCATAAAGAGGAATGTGGGGAAGCCGGGATGGCTCAGTGGGTTAAGCGCTCACTTTTGCAGCGCCGGGGACCAAGGATTGAATCCCGGCCCCGGCCCGTGCGGAACCATATGCTGAACTGGGAGCTCCCCCAGTTCAGTTCCTTCTCTGTCTCTGTCTCTGTCTCTGTATCTCTTTCTCTCTCTCTCTCTGTCAAAAATAAAATAAATAAATAAATAAAAATATAATAAAGAGGAATGAAGTTCTGATACGTGCCACCATGTGGATGAACCTTGAAAACATTATGCTCAGAGGAAGAAGCCAGTCACAAAACGCACATTGTGTATGATTCCATTGACATAAAATGTCCAGAACAGGCAAATTCATAGAGACAGAAAGCAGATTAATGGTTATCAGGAGCTGGGAGGAAGGAGGAATTGGGACAAACTACTAGTAGGTATGGGTTATTTTATTTTATTTTTATGCAAGGGGGTGATAGAACTGTTCTGAAATTAGGTAGCAGTAATAGTTGCACAACAGTGTGAATCGTACACTTCAAAATAGTGAATTTCATTATGTGAATTATATCCCAATAAAAAAACAAATCCAGAAGAAAGGAGAAGCTGATTTCAGAAAATGACTGTGGTAGTGAAGAGGCAGGGATGCTTTGGAGCCACCACACGGCCACATTAGTTTGGCTGTGAGGGCTCCTGAGCTTGGGTAGCTATGACACCCCACAACCAAGACAAGTCATGGAATGGAGAGAAAAGAAGGAAGCTGGGAGTGTGATGAGCTCACATATGGGCCCAGGAGGAAGGATGAACCAGATGTCTGCCCGGGAGCCGGAAAGAAGGGTTTGGAGGAATCAGACCTGAAATAAGCCAGGGGATCGGCAGAGAAGGGGCAGACGTGCACAGAGGGGACAGGCCCTGGACTACAGCTCCCTAGTGCACGACCTCCAGCAAGGTTCTTCTGTCCACCAGGCTTCCAGGCATAACTCAAGGATTGTAACAGCACCTAGTTCGTCAGACTGCTGTGGGCTTGAGTGGGACGGGGCTCAGTGACACTGGTAAGTAGCATCACTAATTGCAGGTGAGGACCTGGGAGGAGAAGAGAAGGGTGGGCAGAGGGAGCCAGTGGCACACGGAAAGAAAGGGCCTGTCTTCCGTGGCTCCAGGGACCAACCAAACCACAGGCAATTGCAGATGAAAAGTCAGGCCTGGGACAACAGGCCAAGTGGCAAGTTCTCGGATCCTTGACTAGGGCACGCGGGATGTGTGGGAAGCAAGACTCTCATCCTCCGAGCCTCCTGACCCCACACTTCTACCCTCCTTGCTCTGAGCAGCAGCCCTGCCCACGGTGCTGGGCCCTGGAGCTCAACACATGGCACCACTCAATGGTTTCTGGCACCAGAGAGGAATTTATTTCCTGGACGAAGCAGCCAAAATCGTTCTGCACCTTTGTTCACGAGCATGGTGCAGTCAGAGCCGACATTTTCTAACAGGGCCGAGGAAGAGCAACTCAAAATGGATTCAGGGAGGGTGTCGGCTGAGGAGAAGCGAAAAGGCTGAGCATTCTGAGGTCTGGAAGGCTGACGGCGGGAAAACAGATGCAGCTGAGTTTATAAAGTCACGTACACCGGGGTTTTTAGTGAGTTTGCTGTAAGTCAAATCCTCGAATAGGTAAGCCACCCAAAGCTTTGAAAGGGGCCGATCTGGCTTCCAGTCAAGATGGCGGAGGAAGTAAATGCTGTGCAAACCTCTCACCATCACATCAAAATTACATCTAAACTACAGAACAACCGTCATGGAGAATCACCTAAGGACTAGCTAAACAGAAGTCCATAACTAAGGATATACTAGAAGAAAACATGTCGACACTGGCATTAGATATTACATTCACTGTTTTTAAAAACCGAAATGACAAGTGAAAAATAACCACAGCTATAAAGGCGGGGGGGGGGGGGCACCTAAGGCAACAGTCTTACTAAGTAAAAAAGAACAGGGAGTGGCCTTGCAGAGTGTCCTTGTGTCCAGGGGAAAACAGGATCCTGTTCACGGGTGGAAGACCAGCATTGTTCCTGAGAATACAGGGTGATCAATCGATGCTGAGCAGGAGGCATAATTCCCACCACATCCCACCTCTCAGGGCCTTCGCCCGGAAGACAAGCCCACTGTCCCACTCCATTGCAGCTCCCTAAGCAGTCAGCCCAGTGACCGCATGCAGTGGCTTCTTTTCTGATGGTCTCCTAGGCCAATAAACGGTCTAAGCCTTGCACTGTCTCCTGATCAGGGGCTGTGATTTAGACTAAGACAATGTCCCAGAGGGAGAAGAACCATCACAGGGCCCCCAGAAGTCATCTTCTCCTCTCTCCTCCCTTCTCTCCCTTTTCTCTGCTCTTGATATTCACCGGCGCCAAGACATGCGGAGACACAATAAGATGCGCTCATGCACAGGAATCTGTGTAGAATCACTAACTCACAGCCTATTTACAGACATTTTACCAAACAAAACATCAACTCCTAATGTTTGACAGGAGGCCCCTCCCCTCTTGTCAGAAGCAATCCCTCCTAAAGGGGGTTCCCTTCGATGAGCAGCAAAAACACCAGGAAGGGGAGAGGGAAGAAAAGGAGCACATATGAGACAGGAGAAGGTAAAATTATAAGGTTGGAGCTGTCAAGGCAAAAAAAAGGGAGGGAAAGCAAAGTGACTCCACTATTAGGGACTCGGTGTGAAACCCAGAATTCACAACAGCCAAAAATCACTGCGCTTTGAGAAAAACAGAGGCACAGAGGCCTAAGGGCTGGGTGGACATCAGAGGCCACCCTGAGACATACAGGCAGCCCACACAGGGCCTGCACACGGCCCACTGGCAACCAGTGCACACACCCTAAGATAAAGGGCTGAGTGCCTGCACCCACCTTGACCAGCCTTGCAGGCCCCTCCCCATGATGCTGCCTAATCAGCCATCCTGTCCTTCTCCCAAGGGGCACTTAGGAGGGTGCCAAAGTTGGAAACAAAAGTGGGAGGAGGCAGCAGTGCCGGCCAAGAGCGGGCCCCCTTTTGTGGACAGGCACAAATGGTGGAGGAAGGCGTCCTGTGCCCACCCAGAAAGGCCCACACTGAGGTGTACTGGTAAGGCCTCCACCCCACTGGCCCGTCTCAGTGCAGAGGCCGGGCCAGATGTATGGTCTAGAGAAGCCAGGGTGTGGCTGGCATCCTTGCAGGGTGGGAGAGGGAGGGCACAAGCCCTTCTCATCCCTGCACACCCTCCTTCCAACTCCTCCCACCAAGGTGGGGGGGGGGTGTCCTATGAGGCTGAGGGAGACGGTCTGAGCCCCTCACTCCCAGGTGCCTCAGTGGGCCATGGTGACCTGGGCAGATGTGAGAGGGCATAAGGGCAAGTGCCTCAATCCAGGTCCAGCTCTTGCTGCCCAAGGAGGAAAGGGCCTTCCAGAAAAGGGAGGGCAGTGGACAGCAGTGGCCCCAGCCTTCGGTCCTCTGACACCATGGGGTCACGGGAGGAGGGGCCAACATGGGGGGGTCAGCCTGGGCTACCTGCTCTCCTACCTTCCCAGGGACAGGACTGCTGAATGAGCACACTGGGCTGCAGACGCGGCACCAGGGGGTCCTCAGGCCTTTCCCAGACCTGCTCTGCCCTTTCCAGCCCTTCCTTCCCTCCTTCCCTCCTTCCTACCTCCCTCCCTCCCTCTCTCCCTCCTTCCTTCCCTCCTTCCTTCCTCCCTCCCTCTCTCCCTCTTTCCTTCCCTTCTTTCCCTCCTTCCTTCCCTCCTTCCCTCTCTCCTCCCTCTTTCCTCCCTTCCTTCCTTCCTTCTTTTTGACACAGACAGAGACAGAGAGAAGGGGGAGGGCCCAGAGCAGTCTCCATAGTTGTATGTCATCAGCTTTTCAACATGGTTTCCTTCCACACAGATGGGAGGGGGCCGTGAGAGGCAGGAACCGGGCCAGGGGCCTCCCACATGGGAAGCTCATCCTGCTGAGAACTGAACTGGGGACCACACCCCAGCCCAGCACATGGTTCCACACAGGCCGGGCCGGGACTCAATCCCTGGACCTCGGGGCTGCAAAGTGAGCGCTCAACCCACTGAGCCATCCCAGCTTCCCCTCCATCCCTTCCCTTTGCTATGGTCAGGGTCCCCCACCACGACACCTCTAACATTGGAGCAGGACCATTCTCTGCTGTGAGGAGCCATCTCTTTCATTGTAGGACAGTTTGCAGCATCCCTGGCCTCAGCCCACTAGATGCCAATAGTGACACCCACACCCCCAGTAGTGACAACCACAAATGTCTCTAGAAAGCCACAGAAGCCCCTATGTGCAGCACAGCCTCCCCTAAGAGCCCCTGTGCTCTAAGGTCACCCGTGTACTCTTGGCTGAGGAGCATGCCGCATACAGACCACCAGGCGCTTCTGCTTGTCCACACAAATCAATGAGGGCTGGGGGCTGCAGAGCCCCTCAGAAGACAGCCCCTGCCCCACCCTGACAAGTGCCAACACCTCTCCTCCATTCTGTGCCTGCCAAGGCCCATCCCTTCAGTGCAGGGCCTCCTCTGCCCTCCCTGTCCTCAGCCCTGCTGAGCACCTGGGTCAAGCCAGAGCCCCAGCCCGCCCCCCACCCCAGGGCCAGCCCAGCCCCCTGGGAAGGGCTGTTGTCCCTGCACCCCATCAAATACCGGGCTTTTAATAGCTTCCTATGGGGCTGGGCTCCCCCACCCCTTGCCTCTCACTCAGCCACGCTCGAAAGTGGAGCCACAGCGCCCTGTAATTATGGCAATTGTAATCTCTTTTACTAACAGGTAGATTAATAGGGAGGCAGGTTCACAAAGAGCCCCAGAAAGGCGCTGCTCAGCAGCTGAGCGGGCAGCAAGAGCGCCCACTGCCAACAGACACTAGCTCCAGGCTGGAGGGGCTCGGGGCCTGGAGTTGGTGGCTGTGCCCCAGGTCACCTGGGTACTCCCTGGGTGACAGGGTGAAGGTAGCGGCACTCTCCCTGGGCTCTTGTGTCCTCGTGACAGCAACAAGAGTTTGAACCTTGTCCCTCAAAGTTTCCTCTTACATCTTCTGAGTGTGATTCGCAGACACTCGCACGCATGCCCAGCCCACACTGGTGTGCACAAGCAAGCGAGCTCTCTCCCAGGGCGACGCATGCTGAACACCCACAGAGGAAGAGAATGGACACGAGTGTGCCACCCATGATGGCACGGCCCCGGGCCCCAAGGCCCTGGACACCTGGCACTGCCACCACGAGAAGAGAGAAGCTTCTGTTGCCTCTCCCGACCTGCACGACCCCTCCACTGCTGCAACCCACAGGCTTCCCACCAGGCCTCAGGCGGCTCCCACCTCACAAGGCCTGAGGACAGTCAAGTTCTGGGCAAGATGGAGCATCAAGTAGATGAGATGAGGGACAAGGAATGCCAGAGACCCACAGCACTGATGTCTTGATGAGCCAAAGAGATGTAGAAAATGATGAAAGGCCAGGTTCTAGGTCAACACGTACACATGTGTGCATACGTGAGTATGAGGGCATGTGGCAAGAGCCAGCGGGGACAGGGTCTGAGAAAGCACACTCACTCACACACGCATGCCTGGGGACTTGTGGGGTGGGGACCATCCTGGCCCTGGGGCACGCTGTCTTTGGGGCACAAGTTGTGTGTGTGTGTGTGGGGGGGAGTCTGCAGCCCCGGGGGAGAGAGGGTGGGAGGGAGGGCCTTGCCCTCCTTAGCCTCCCCTCCTGCTATAGGAGGATACCCACCTCACCAGGCAGGCCTAGGGTGCTGATGGCAGACAGCAGGGTAGCCTCAGGGTTCTGTGGCAGCTGCTTCCTCAGAAACTCTCTGGACATGTGCTGGAGGCCACTGTGGTCTTGCACCTCGGGGTGGCACTGGGGGGCTGCTGCCATTAAGACGCCGTGGCCAGCACCTGCTCACAGCCAAATTGTCCCTGGTCTCCCCTGCCAGCTCCTGGTCCCAGGGACACCTCCCCTCCTAGCAGTGCTAAGAGAGAGAGGCCTGTGACAGGGGACCTCAGATTCACCATTAAAAACACGACTTTAAGGGTGCAAGTGTGTGGGTGAGTCTAAGATTTGCTCTTACAGAAGACAATAGCGTGTGTCCATCCAGGGACATGTGAGCCGATGCAACCAACATCCACCAATGACAGATGGGAGAGTGGGCTCCTAAAAAGCACATCCTGATGTGATACTCGTATGTACATCATAGGTACGTGATGTGTGCGAATGGTAGTATCTTTCTGGGGCTTTGATATGAACATGTACAGCTGGGGATGTGGCAACAGAGGCCCTCAAGTGCCATCTGCAGGCATCACATTTCCAGACAGCAATTTAACAACATGTATGAAGAGTCTTCAGAAGAGTCTATACCCTGGTAATTCAGCTGCCAGGACACTCTGTCTGAAGTTCATGAACACAGATACAAAGCAGAGTGCCCTAGGATGTCCAAGCAGAATTCACAAGTTAAAGCTCCCACAGATGAGCACGTCAACTCTGGCATGCTGAAGTCCCAGGCAGCTGCTTAGAAAGCATGTTTGTATTTTAAAAACTAAGTACTATTCCATTTATAATAAGAAGTAATTTATATTTTCCAAAATGAAAAGGGGATAGAAGTCATTAGAAATGTTGAGAATAAGGGGCAATGCAGCTAATAAGAAAAGATGCCAAACCACCCAAAATTAGTGTTTTGAAAAATTGTGACATGGTACAATACACAAGGGTGTTAAATTTTTAAAGTAGCATGCCAAAGTGTTTATATCATAAACTCCAATTTAAAAAAATTACAGTGGAAGCCAGGATGGCTCAGTGGGTTAAGCGCTCACTTTGCAGCCCCGGGGACCAAGGATCGAATCCTGGCCCCAGCCTGTTCAGACCCATATGCTGAACTGGGGCGTGCCCCCAGTTCAGTTTTCACCGGGGTGAAGACTCCGGCCCAGTTCCTGCCCTGTGCAGCCCCGTGTCCACCTGTGGAATGAAACTATGTGGAAAAACCAATGATGTGCAACTATGGAGACTGTTCTGGGCCCTCCCCCTTCTCTCTGTCTCTGTCTTTGTATCTCTCTCTCTCTGTCAAAAACAATAAAAATAAATCTTTATAAAAAAAGAGGGGAAGCCGGGATGGCTCAGTGGGTTGAGCGCTCACTTTGCAGTGCCGGGAACCGAGGATCGAATCCCGGCCCTGGCCCATGTGGAACCATATGCTGAGCTGGGAGCTCCCCCAGTTCAGTTCTCTCTCTGTCTCTCTTTCAAAAATAAATAAAAATATATATTTTTTTTTTAAAAAAAGAAAAAAATTACATATGGGCATAAATAAGTATAAAAATGCAACAAAAACTTAACAGTGGCTATTTAAATGGTAGAATTTTGATAATTTTTTGTATCCTTTTAGACTTTGTGCTTATTTGGCATTTTTGTGATGGCATAAATGTGCACTAGTTCCATAATCAGAAAAATACCTTTTTTAAAAACACTGCATGTTGGAACGACTCTCCCCATATCATAGAAGAACCTAATGAGGTGATGGCACACCAGAGCCTGCCGGTCCAGCGTGCTCCGGTGAGCCAGGCAGACCTGAGCCTCCAGAAGTTTCATGCTCAAGTGGACTCCAGGTCAAATGACACAGAGTAGGAAGGAGGGCAATACCCCCAAACCACTGTCACTCTGTAGCATATTGCATTCCCAAGACTGGGCACTGGCCACCTCCACTGGATAAAGGGGACTTTGGAGGGAAAAATGGCTTTCTAAGAACATCCAGGAGAGACACGTGGGGCCCAAGGAAAAAGATTCATGACCAGAGAGGAAGTGGCTGACTAGAGAGTCTTATGGTGGATAGCAAAGAGCTGGCCATTCACTCAAAAACTAACAAGAACGACTCTAAGGTCTGAGACAAATGAAGGGGCAGCAACAGCAGAATTGACTCTGGGTCAGTTCGGAGAAGTAGCTGTGCATGTGCAAGTGTGTGAGAAATGCACTGCTCGTATTCCTCTAACAACTCATTGTTAAGAATGAAATCCTGGGGAAGCTGGGATGGCTCAGTGGGTTAAGCACTTGCCTTGCAGCCCCGGGGTCCGAGGATCGAGTCTAATGTGACCAGATTTTAACATTGGTAAAGCGAGACACCATTGACCAGGGGGAGGATGGGGTTCTTGATTAAAAATTTGGTCTATCTCCCGCCGTTGCCTAGCTTGTCGCCGTTCCCTAGCTTGTCGTGCATTCTTTCCAAAAATCAGGACTTTTTAAAAATGTGGGGGGGGGAAAGCCGGGACGGCTCAGCGGGTTGAGCGCTCGCTTTGAGGCCATGAGGACCGAGGATCGAATCCCGGCTCCGGCCCAGGCAGGACCCACGTGCTGAACTGGGGAGTTCCCACGGTTTGGTTCTCTAACTGTCTCTGTCTCTGTCTCTCTCTCTATCTGTCAAAAAGTAAAATAGAAATAACTATGCACTGAAGA
>PVKE010000152.1:0-97156 GCA_004027555.1 Craseonycteris thonglongyai | reverse complement strand
CCCGCCCAGCTGTGTGGACCGAAACCATATTGAAAACTGAGGACGTACAACTATGGAGACTGCTCTGGGCCCTCCCCCTTCTCTCTCTCTCTGTTAAAAAAATAAATCTTTTTTTTTTTTAAAGAACCAAGTCCAGCTGTAGGATGGCAGCCATCTTCGACATGGGCGGGAGAGGCCAGAAGGATCCCCAGGACAGACAGGGCAGAAAGAGACAGCCATGCATCTGCCCTTATCCACAGGAGGGACCCAAAGATGGGGGCTTCTGGGGAAAGGGGAAGGGTCCAGGAGCCTCTGAGTAAAAGGCAAACAATCCTGTCTGGCTGCTCCCTGCTGACCCATGCCTCAGGGCACCTGCGAGGCTACCAGGGAGGGGAGGGTCTGACATGGGAGGACAACACTAACCCTGACCCTAACAGGGCCACAGGCTGTACCTATAGAGGATGTGGGCGGGGGGCGGGGGGCAACGCCAGCCAAGGAGACAGAAGGAAGGTCTGGATGAGGGTAAAGCGGGCTGAACCAGCAATGGCCCCTAGCAGGGAGCAGAGAAGGGGGCCAGGAAGAGGGCTGCTCTTTCCCCATTTCCTGACACCTCATTCCCATAAAGGAAAAACGTATTTTTTCGTGAAACCAAGTCTTTTTCAACCCAATTAACCCATAGCTTCTCCGTTGCCTGCTACATCCCTCTCAGCCTTCCAGAACCTTCCACCACTCCACATCTGTCAGGATTCTCTGCGTATGATGCTCACTCAGCCGTTCTCCCCCGCCCTTAACTCCCTTTTTTATGACATTTCATGCCTTTGTGTCCTCTCAAGGAGGGACCCTCGGCTGATTCCCATCTGAAGGCAATTCAATATTCAAAATGGGTTTATGAGGTTGTGTAAAACTATACGCTGGGTGAGAGACAGATGCAAAGGCAGATAAAACACTGTCCCAGTTCCAAGATTCCAGCCTAGTGAGAGAAACCTACAAAAGTAAATGCAAGGTGTCACAGGGAGGCAAAACTACCCAGTCCCCAGCCAAGCCCTGGGGCCACCTTGGGTTCAAACAGGGCCATGCCCAGCTGACTGCTCACTTCTGCCACCAACTCTCCAGAGGGACCTGTCCTATGATGAAACACAAAGGCAGGACCTGCCACCATGGGAATGCCCAGCTTCTCCTAGGGTGGGTACACTGAGGAGACCAACACAGGCTTCTGCCCACTGTCTACAAACCAGGGAGCGGGGTTCCGGCTCCCCAAGGGCATCCCTGCAGCCATAGCGCTTTGTTTGGAGGAGAGCACAATTTAAGAGGCCTTGCCAAGCCAGGCTGGTATCTGAGTAATTACATTAATGAATCTCTGAGTTACAAAATCTAATATTAGACGGTGGCTGCAGGACCATCATCCTCAGTTACTGTCCCACGTGGCTGGGAACACGCCTGGGCAGCAGGACAGCATGAACAGACTCTGTGTGTGTGTGTGTGTGTGTGTGTGTGTGTGTGTGTATGTGTGTGTTGTTTAATTTAAAAGAAATGCATGCATTTGAAACTATGCCCAGAGATCTGTGTGCCGGGCCCACTTTATAAACCACACCACCACAAATGAGCGAGAGGAATCTGGCCCATCCTAGGGGTAGGGGCCTCTCATTTGGCCCTATCTCTCCAGCTGGCAATCCCCTGAGGAGTAGTGGAGAGTGGCCTTTGTGTTGGAAGCCAGCACTGCTCCCCACTGAGGTTCCCCTGGCGAGCAGCAGGGACTTGCCGGCAGCCCCGTGGGCCCCGCCCCCCCCCCCCCATCCATGCTCATTAGCTGTCTCGATCCCAAGTCCAAATTCAGAAGTTGGGCTTGACACACACAAGGGGCAACCTGAGGCCCAGCTGACCCCTCTCCTCTGGCCAGCTACCCGGTGCAGACCGGACTGCCGCGCCGCCATCTTGGCCATTGTCTACAGCCCTGTCCCAGGCCGGCAGAAACGATGACCTAGTTGGCCACACTGTGCATGTAGCCAGGGCCGAGGGCACCAAGCAAACTGCCGCCATGTCGTAAACTGAACAGGCACTGAACACAGGCGAGCAAGAAAGCATTTGCTATAGCCTCGCAGTTATAGTTCACGTACACTATGCACAACGTCATCAGCTATAAATTCCATCAGGTAGCTTAGAACCCAGATTTCTGTGAACCCCCCATTGCCAGAATAGGATTTAGCTCCTTCGTCTGTACCATTTGTGAAGTCTTTTCGGGTGGCAGAGCCTAGTCCTGGTTGCGGAGTCTGGGAACTGGGCTTTTGTGAACCAGTACATTCAGGTGTCCAGTAGGCCAGCAGCCGAAGTGGCCTGCTCAGGTCTATGCGGGAAGAGCTGGTCCGAAAGGCGGGAGAAATGGACAGGATTTGTCTCTTAGAAACTATCTGGTAGGCAATCAGGGACTGCTGTTTAATGATCCCCACCTCTTTTTTAATAACAGGCAAAAGACCCACACCAGCGCCACACTGCCTGGCAGGGCTTACATTCAGCATTGTCTCAGGGCCTCTGAGCTTTGAGAAGGTGGAAGATCCTTTCAGAGAAGCCCCGTGATTCCCTAAAAAAGGTCCCTCAGGTCCCAAAACCTACATGCAACCAATCAAATCATGGAAAATAGAGCAACAAGAAAGAGAGGAGCCCGAAGGCCCTTCCGCTGCACTAGCAGGGGCAAGGGCCATCTTGAGGAGAAACATGCAGGTTCTGTTTACCCTCCCTCCTAGGCAGGGCCTCTTGGCCTCACCACTAGTGACATTTGGGGCCAGATGATTCCTTGTGGAGGGACTGTCCTGTGTACTAGCCTCCATTCACTAGATGCCAACAGCACCCCCACCCCACTCCCCACCCCCGGTTGTGACAACAAAGAGTGTCCACGGAGATAGCCAAATGTTCCCCAAGGGGCAAACAGACCCTGGTTGAAAAACATTGTTCTAGAGTGACCAACCCCATGGTCTGGGAGACACAGGGGTTTCTGGGACCAGGGACCTTTACTGCTGAAAGCAGGAAACTCCTGGATAAACTAATCCGAGTTGGTCACCCTCCCTCCCTTCCAACTAACTTTAATCTCCCCACCTGCCAACAAACTTTATTTCCTTCTCTGCCCTCAGGGATGGGAAGAGTAGCTCTTCACCGCCCTGTATGAAACTACCTCTCATATACCTATAAAGATTAAGCCGCACCCCATAGCTTCTTCTGCAGCCAAAATATCCTTGTCTGCTCCTCCCGGGCGCCATCTCCCAGCGCCATGACTTCCACGAGGCTCTCCAGGCGCGCACCAAATTGCTCACATATTTCTTATACTACTAAGGCTGAAATTGGCCTAAAACCTCCGGTAGGGGAAGCGGCTCCACCCTGAGGAGGGCATGACTAGGGTGCAGGGCTCTGGTTTGCCCACGTTCAGCTGCCCTTCAGCAAGTGTCCCCAGAGCCATGCAGAGGCCACCTAGGAGAGGAAAGGACGAGGAGAGACCATTTGGCTCCCCTGTCCTCCCTGACACAAGGCCGAGTTGTGCATGATCTGCTACACATGGGGAGGGCAGCTGAGACCCTCAAAAGAGCAGATGAAGGTAAATGGAGTTTCCTGCCCTGGTTCTGGTTAAACACCTGAGAGTGCATGGTCTGTCTCACTCCCACCCTCCAGTCCTCCCCCCAGGGACCCCACCCCACTCAGCCCCAGGCTCAGCACCTCACACCCCAGCTTTCTATCCATTTGCCTCCTCCCTTTAAAGGCCTCTCTTCACTTGGTCCCCCAGGGAGCTTTCTTGTTACTACGGAAACAATGATGTCATATGGCTGGCCAAGGCTGTAGGTCCCTCCTACCACCCCCTAAGTAGGTACCATGGCTGCCTACGTCATCCCTTAGAAATTTATAGCCCAGCACTGGGTATTTATAAGGTGGCTCTGGTGTGACCACAGATTCAGTGCAGGGCTGGTGGCTATTTATAACTAGAGGATATACACTTATTACACCCCCCTCCCCCATATCCTGGGCCACGTGTTATATAACCACCATTATGCAATAACGCCCATTATATAATAATTATGCGCTAATGGGGATATAATCTGCAGGCATAATGACACGCTCCCCAAGGGCTGCACTCAGTTGGCCTCTTGCAGGCTGCCTCCGGGGATCTCCTGATCTCTCCGTGCATGCCACTCAGTCCAGAAGAGTCACCAGGTGTCACCCTTCTCCCGCCTGTCATCCGCAGCCTCCCTTAAGACCAGCCGACCCAGCACCAGAGCTCTCTCCCGATTCCTCCTCCCGGTCTCGTCCCTGCCCCTGACCTGAAGAGAATGCACTTCTCTTTGCCACATCTTTAAGCCCAACACAAAGAACTATGATGGAATAGATCCCAGGAGGCTGAGGGACACTTCACCTTCATTTTAAGAAAGGAAACAAGCAGCTGCCACCCCTAGAAGGAACCTGTAGGGTCTAGAAAAGCTGTGGGATGCCAGGCCAGTTGGTGGAGGGTCAGCCCCACCCCGAGGAGCACCCTGGTCCTCCAGGGAAGAGCCGGGAAACCAGCTCCAGAGGTAAGAGTCTGGGGGGCCAAGCTGGGTGAAGCACCTCGGCAGCCCCTCCTTTCCTCAGCTCCTCCCCACCCCTGCCTCGTGGTGGCTGGGCTTTCTGTGGGGTCTCAGCGGGCCGCTGTTCCGCCACGGGAGTTACGCCATTACACGGCATACGAGTGCCCCAGAGCAAGATCCTGGCCACTCAGACACCCACAGATGCTCTGCTGGTCACCCTGCTCCCAGCAAAGAGAAGCAGAAACTGTCACCTCAGGGGAAAAGAGGACAGACAGGGACACGGGCTCTGTACCTGCCGTGACGGAAACATAGGCGGAATGGGCAGGGGAAAAGTTAAGACCACAGGCACACTTGGTGGAGCCAATTCAATTAGTCCAAACATACTGCCTGCTCTTAAAATAGTTATCTCTATATTTAAGCTATTTGATATATGAATTGATGAAAAAAATTAGACAGACTTGGAAAGCAAGTTTCTTTCTCCTCGGTGCAGGAGGGTGGTTTGGGGAGCCTGTCTGTCTCTTACATTTCTCTGTTGTTTGGAGTTTTTACAAAGAGTGTCTTGTACTACTGTAATTAAAAAAAAAAAAATCAAATATATCATTTAAAAAGAAAAGTGCTCTGACTCAGGTCACACTTCTGGTCTTTGCACTCCATGCCGCAAAAACAAATGTCTATTGCTCTCTGGGGTCCTGGATGGGCCCGAGGGGGTCACTGGCTCACCAAATAGGCCTGGGTCACTGGAGTAGCAGATCCTTTGTTCCAGGCTCCCAATCAGCAGCCCCGGCACACAGAGAGGTCGCAATGCAAGACCTTAGGAAAGATGTTCATAAGGAGACTCAGAGGGGCCTTATGATTCCCTAGAGGGGAAAGGAGTCCCAGACAGCTTTAGCCAGGGTCCTGCTGCCCAGAAAGGGGAAAACAGCCCGGGACATGCGGAGAACAGTGGGGCTTCTGCGAGGAGAAGTGAATGAGGTTCTAAACAGGAGGAGAGGCAAGAGGTGAACACGGGTGACATTCTGTCAGGCCAGAGGTTCTCAGCCGGGACAATTCTGTCCTCAGGGACACTTGGAAATGTCTGGAGATATTTTGGTGTGACACCTGGGGTGGAAGGTTTCAACTGGCATACCACGGTCGAGGCCAGAGATGTTACTAACCATTCCGCAAAGCACAGGACGGTCCCTGGGACACAATGATCTGGCCCCTAAGTCAACAATGCTGTGGTTGGGAAACCCTGCTCTCGGGGAGCTGCTATCACTGGTTAAGACATTAAGTCCCTGTCTTATTAGCTACGAAAACAGGGAAATCTCCAACCTCTCCCACAACCCAGCCCCTCGGCATGTGGTGGTGGTGGTGGTGGTGGTGGTGGTGGTGGTGGTGGGGTGGGTTTATACACACAGCCCCAAAGTTTGCAAACTTTAAGAAAGGGCTGAGGGCAAGAGTTTACATGGATGAGAATGAAAAGCAGTTTACCACAAAACTGCCATCGATCATCTGGTTAATTAGGATAATTACATTTTTATTTCAAACCGCGATTTCAAGCAGACTCCCAGGCAAAGGGCATGACAGAGCAAGGATCAGAGATCCCAGAATCCAGCGGAGCCTGCCTGGCCCCATGCCTGGACTTCCTGCACCCTACCTGCCCTCCCCCATGCTCCAAGGAGAGGGCCAAGAGGCTGAGCTGGCTGCAGCAGGGTGGGGTGTCCAGTGACCTGCCCTGTCTATGCAAGCACACTGTCTCTCCGCGGGGGAGGCAGGGGGCTAGTGGATGGTGAGGGAGGCCAGGGTCAAGGACAGGCCAGGTGCCCCCTGTCTGTCTCCACGCCACCTGCTTAGCAGTTGGGGGAGCCCTTGAGCTGAGCACCAGGCTGGGCTCAGCTCCTCCATCACAGCTCCTAGAGAGCAACAGAGACCATGGGGTCCCACACGGCTTTCTCCTCTGAGACTCTGCCATGGCCAGCAACCCCAGTGAAGTTCAAGAGCAGAGAAGCCCATGGAGGGAAGCCAAGGTGCTCAATGACTGGGAATCTGGGGTCCTTCTGCCAGGAATTCATGGTGTGACTCGAGTGTCTTGACCTCTCTGTACTTGGGTTCCCCCTTCTCTGTACCGTGGGGATAACAGGACCTGCCCTGCCTATATCACACAACCATTGTGAGGAGGGACTCAGATCCCAGAAGGCTGAAAAGGCTCAGCCAGACAACAAAAAGGAGCTAATGCTTCCTGTCTTTCCAGGTGTGGTTCAAGCAGGTCAACTTTTAGGAAGCCTCCCAGGTCCCTGGCTGTGGTTCACCAAGTCCTCACTATGCACGGAGACTCCTGTGTGTGCCACGTGAGCGTGGGCACGCACACGGCCAGGAGCATGGGTTTGAAGCTAGAACTGGTGTGAGAATCTGGGTGGTGAACACACAGACGGGACTCAGCATGGTACCTCGGGCCTACTGGGCCTTTGCTGCAAAACTGGAAGTGAAGCAGGACACAGAGACCAAGGGTGGCCCCCTTCTCCATCAACAGGGGACAAGGTTTTTTTGGGAGGAGGGACCCTTAAATTACTGGATGTCTTCAAATAAGAGCAACAACGGCTGTGACCCTGGTGCAGTGACATGCCAGGTCATCAAAAATGAAGAGACCAGCCAGAACATCCCCCAGCGATAGACAGGCCATGGTGGCCGCTGCGGGAACAAGTCACTTGGGAGACAGGCTTCCAAAGGGCAACCCCAAAATATCAAAGAAAATATTCCCCGAGGCCCAGACAAATCAGATAGTGGGTGTCCATATGGACACAGTAAGGAATCCAGGCAGCCAGGCTGGTGAGGCCAATGCACCCCCAACGCCTGCGGGACCCTCCTGCAATGCCAGCAACCCTTCGGCTCAAACATGCTTAAAATGGCGACGGCGGCCTGTGGGGCCAGGCGCTCGTCGTGCTGCTTTCCACGGTGCCCTCGGTGCCAAGAAAAACCTATCATCAGAAATGCCATCAGCTATATTTATCTATCTCTCAGCCCCCCAGCCTCCTCTTCCCGTCTGCCAGCCAGGCCCTGCAGAGCCCCCCTCACCCAGTGGGCACACTTCCCTGTTGCTGACGCCCGTGACCACCTGCCCAAGCCTCCCTCTGCGGTGCTGCCTTCCTGAGCCCCAGCAATCAGGCCTCCACACAGCATGGCAACCTTCCTACTGGTATGTCCGGACACACCCACATCCACGCAACGTACACACCCTGACAGGCACAGGTCTGGATGTTTCTGGTCCCAGACTGCAGGCCCAGGTGGCCCGTGGCCCCCTCCACGCCTCAGCTCCCTGCTTGTCAGGGCCTCAGTGCTACTGGGCTGCCCTTAAAGTCCTCCACACGCCAGAAGCCGGGTCCTGTGGGAGGAATACCCACGCTCAAGTGTTTCACAGCCCGGTCACCAGGGGGAGCCAGGAGGCATGGTGTGAGAGGACAGGGGCTCCCCTGGACACCCCGCTGCTGGGTAGACCTCTCACACCTCCACTTCATTCCCTGATGGAAAGCAGGGAGCCCCAGTCTGTCTTTCAAGGTGCTAAGAATTTCCAAGGAGTGTGTATGCTAGAAGGACAACCACCCTCTTCCCATCCAACTGAGGGAGAAACGGCAGAATCTAGGAGGCTAAAGAGAAAAGGGCCACGTCAAGGTTCAGGACAACTCAGACCCTCCAGTTGTGCCCAGGCCTCTGTGAGGGGACCATCCTTGTCAGGCACTTCAGGCCATTTCCTACCCAAGTAGTGAGGCTCCAACCTGACCCTTCCCACCCTCAGACCCAGCACAGAATGTTTGAAGGTGAATCGATGACTATATCCTAACCCCAACCCATGCACCTCCTCCTCGTGCTTGGGGGGCGGGGGGTAGCTGTCGCCACTGCCCGCCCCACCCCTCTCCCCAGATGGCCGACCCTCGCCTCTGAGCCCCCAACTCAGAAAGGAGTTCCAGGGAGCTGACTCCTCTGAGAATGAAGCAACCCAAATAAAAATTTTAAAACCCAGAAGCTCTTTCTCTCCTGCCCCCTCCCCCTCCGCTGGCAAATGAAAACAAACAAGAAATCAAAGAGGCCTTTTGTGTGAGCACCGCGCTGACACGGCTGGGGCCTTTGAAAGGACTTCTGAATTGGACACTGAAGGATAAAATAACTGAAGCGTGGCAGCTCCTGAGACAGGGGGGTGGTGGGACTGACGGGGCAAAGAGAAAGAGGGGTGGGGAGGGAGCCACCTTCTTCCCTGGGTAGAAAGGGGGGCTTTCATCTGTGCCCTCTCTGCCCAGCTGCTGCGGGACATCAGAACAGAGGGGGACCATGGCGCAGCCCTCTGCCCTTCCAGCCCACCCTTCCTGGGCAGCCCAGGTCTCTGCAACACTAGAAGACTGGCCAGATAGATGGGCTCTGCCTCCCTCTTCACGGCCCACTGGGAGCTGCCCCCTATGAAGCTCTGCCGGGTCTTCCCTCTCCCCAGCACGGATCACTGCACACCTCATGCCTGTAGAAGTCATCAGGAGGCCTTCACCCAAACCCTGCCGGCAGCCTGCAGGACTCTTAAAGGGGCCCTGCGCACAGTAGGTTCACCAAATGTGTATTTCACAAATAAAGAAAATTCAAACACCCTTTGGCAGTGCCAAAAAGTAAACAAAGTCCACAGGAAGTTCTTCTGCGTGTCTGGACCCCAGCCTTCCTGCTGCAGAGAGGCCCCCGTTCCTCTGGGCGAGCAGTGGGGCACAGCTGGCCCCCACGCTTGGGCATGCAGTCCCTTCCAGCTTATCCATGGGCCGCACTCTGCGGGCTCAAGTTCAGACAAGGGTGATTCTTTTTTGTCTTGAGCTATACAGCATCCAATTGAGCCAGCAGAGCAAGCATTCCACCAAGACCCCCTGTGCATCGCAGCCAGCGGGGACCCCTAATGGGTTGGACAGACATGCAATGGGCAAAGGTAGGCTGACCATACATACAGTTTTTAAATGGAAAGGAAAACAACGGGACTGTCCTGTTTCAAACAGTACATCTGGTCAGCTTACTGACACCTTGAATTTAGCACAGTGAGACTAGGCTGACCATACGTGCCGTTTAAAATGAGGCAGTACCATTGTTTTCTGTCCTGTTTCAAAAGGGACGTCTGGTAGACAAAGGGGACAGGAGAAGATAGTCAAGGGAGTCCACCACAAGACCAAGCCCAAAGACAGCGTCTAGGCATTTCTGACGGCCTCTTTGGGGGTCACAGCTCCTCTGAGGCCAGCTGAAACCTATCGCCCTCCCACACCACCCAGAGCCAAGAACCCCTGTCACGTTAACAGAACAGAGGTGGCCCGCGCCGGCTTCGAGAGTTTGTGGCTTGGGCAGTTGCACAGGCCCCACACTTGCTTTAAGACTCTAACTGTTGCCATGGTGCGATTCCTACTCATTTTGAACCAGGGGTCCCACGTTTTCATTTCACACTGGACCCTGCCAATTATGTAGCTAGAAGGCGCTGCAACTCATGTAGCAGCTACCATGGGATCTGATCGCGCCTGCAGTTCATGTTCAATACCGAATGCTCCAGTTTAAGAGGCCGTCCAGGGGGTGGTGACCAAAATGGCTAGGGCAAAAAAAGCTGTGTCAAATGCAGGAGGCCTGAGGGACAGCAGGTGAGCCTGGAGAAGGGACAGCTTCCTAGAGAGAGAGGTGGAAAAGAACCATGAGAGCTGCTGTAAGCATTTAAAAGGCTGCCGTGTTATACCCGGGTTGTCCCTTACGACAAAATAAGACCGACAGGTAAAGAGGGAGGAAGAAGGCTTCCGGCTTGCGACTTCATAACAATAGTAATTGCTTGCCTGCTATGTGCAGGCTGGTATCTTTACACATGGGCTGCTTTAATCCCTTTAACCCTCCTCTGAGTTAGGGGAATAGAAGAATTTTACAACCAAAGCAGAACAATAGTGATATCTTTTCCAGGATGTTCTAAAGGGGTTAAGAGATACTCCGTGTACCTCATTCACTTTGTGAATCTGGTTCCTGGGCCCTGCTGTCTTCTCTGGCCCTGGCACCAGATGGCGCTGCCTCAAAGACACAGACCAGTGGCATTTCTAGACGTTGAAAAAGGAAGCAGTGGGTGAAATGGCACAGTGGCCACAGTAAGGGTTAGCTGCCTTCCAGGGCAGCTGGTGCTCCTGTCACCCTTCCCACGCACCCACACCAGAGCCACCAGCCAGGCTGGGCATCCAGCAGAGGCTTGGGGGAACACTGCTGGCATCAGCCATATCTTGGCAAAGCTGACGTGGCCTCCACTGCCGAGAAAGGACGCAGATCAGGAGCGAGCCCTCGGTCCTAAAAATCAGTGCTCACTACGAAGCAGTGAAGCAGAAAGCAAAAACCAGGGAGATCTTATACCTGTGAAGAGTGACTTTGCGCTTGGAAAAGAAGTTCACTGAGACAAATCCTCAGGTGCTAATCCATTTCCTTTGACAGGTAAGGCCTGGAGGCGAGGAGGGAGGTAGACTCTCCTTTCATGGCAGCGCGCACAGACTGACCTAGGGGAGCCTGAAGCGTCCAGGCAGGAAACCCTACAGGACAAATAACGTGGTTCCTTCAACATCGACCCCAAAACTGCTAGAAAAGACACCAGGAGGAAGAGGAGGAAGAGGAGGAGAACCACTTAGAAATGATGAGTCGTGAAAGACAGATCAACCCATTGCAAAATACATGGAGCTGATTTGGATCCTGATCCAGACAAACAAAATTAGGAGATAATTAGGGCAATATGATTATCTGACCAAACTAAAGAAACTGTTGATTATTTTAAGGTGTGGTAGTGATATTTTAGTTACGTTTTTTCAAGAGTCCTTATCTTTGGAGACATGGACAGAAATATTTACAGATGACACGCTATGGTACCTGGATTTTCTTCTAAACAACCTTACGTGGGTGGGAATGGGTGGTATGGACGATCAAGACTGGTCATACGCTGACAACCACCGCCTTTGGTGATATGGATTCCTTCTACCGGTGAATTTCTCCGTAATGCAAAAGCTGAGCGAAAGAAAGGAGCCATCACCGAATACCTGGATTTCGAGAACCTTCACTGCAGGCCCAGTAGGGGAATCTATGGGGAAAAGCTCACATTTCCACTCAGTACAGCATTTTGTTACTTTCAGATTGTTTTTCTTTCCTAGGTTAGGGAAGGTCTAAAGATGCCAGTTCACCTTCAGAGAGAGCCCTGAAGAAGCTTTGGAGACAGTCTAGCAGGGATTCCAGACCAGCTCAGCCACTTTCCTCACATAAGCAAAGGTCTCCCGCTGCACACTCTTCTCCACCCCATCACCTGCCCTGGGACACCCCCTTTGCACAGAAGGACAGCACCATGAAGGCACCTCCTCCTCCCCACAGCAGCGCCCTCTGACCCTGCTCTGCCTCAACTTCCCCTCCTAAGTGGGACAGACAAATGGTGAGATTCCTTCCCCACAGGGGGGCTGCCCTCATGGAGGCCGCAACACAGTCTGGGAGGCCTTTGGGGGCCGTGTTCTGGAAGCAGAGCTACCGACATCACACGTGTGTCCTTTATCCCCTCTCAACTATGCCACCTCTTGAAGTTTCATATGAGGGAGAACAAGGGCCTGCAAAGGCCACAAAGGACAACGGTGCCCGGAGGTGAAGCTGCGCTCCCATACTTGTCATCAAACCCGGCTCCATCAGCTCAGCCCAGATCGAGTTCTTCAGCCCAGTTTTAACGAAAGAAAACACTTCTTTTAGAGTCCAAAGCAGCCCTTGTCTAAGCCCTTGACGCCCCCGCCGCCTCCCCCCAGTTTACACGGGAGGAAGGAACACATCTTCAGGTGTGCCCATGGAGAGGGCCCGGCGGTCAGGGAGATGCCCCTCGGGGGCTCAGCCAGGAGAAGACATTTTCTAGCAAACTGGAGTGACTTGGAGAAGCTGATCCTGCTCCATACCATCCCATGACCACCTACCCAAGGCTCAGCGGTGACCAGTGCCACACCAATTCACCAGTATTCTTTCAGTAAGGCACACTTGAATTCAAGCAATTCCAGCAAGAAAAACCTTCCTTGAAACTCTCGTGAGTCCAGGAGCCGGAATTATAGAGAAATTATTATTTTTTTAATCCTTCATTCTCTACTCAGCTTTTGTCAAGGAACTTGGCCTCAGCCAGGACAGATGTGGCCATGGCTGCATGCAAGGGGGAGTGAATTCACCCATATTCCTGGGAAAATGATCTCATTATAGTGGGGGGCGGGCAGGGGCCCTTCTCTTCTCCCGACACCTGCCTGGTCAGTTCAGGAGCCAAGAGGCTGGCTAGAAAACAGTCTCCTTTCTCACACACACTTCACCGTACCTCAGCCCCATGCTGGCAGCAGTGAAGGATTTGGCCTAAAATAAAAGAGGCCAGGAACACAGCTCAGCTCCAGAGACCCAGCGAGAGAGGGGGGCAGGAGGAAGATGAGTATTGACTTCCATCTTAGAGGCTCTAGTTCTAAATCAGAAGGTACAGAAGCCCTTCATGTTGGAGCTGCGTAACAGATACAAGCTTGAGGCTCCAAGCCTTCCCCTAGCCACCTCCAACACCACCAGACACATGCCCTCTGCTCTCTGACTTGCGGTGTAGACAAGAATGAGGGGATAACTTTTAACATTTTCTTTAGTCTCTTTTTCTGGAAAGAAAAGGGACAAGCTGGGTAGAGAAGAATGGCAGTTGGTCACTCTTTGTGAGGGATCATGATAGTCACAGAGGGTTAGGTTCAGGCCTAGAAAGATCCATGGAGGGAGGGACAGTGGTGGTGGGGTCCACTGTCTCCAAATAACTACCAAAGCCATCTCTCAGAACAACAGAAAATTGAGCAAGAAGAGAGGCCTCAAATACCACTGTTTCCTCCCAGAGTTCTCCAACATATAAACTCTCAGTGCTAATCCCAGTTGAGGTTATGTTCCTGACACAATGCTAAAAGCACCACCAAAATTTCATTTCTGGATTAAGTTATACCGTTCCCCACAGGTCCCAAACAGACAAGGGGGTGACCCTGGCAGAAAAGTGAGTTGCTTTTCTTTTTTGTGTGAATGAACAGGAAGACACACACATACACACACATGGGAAAGAACATTCACTAGAGTTGAAGTTAAGCCACATTCTCTTACATTCGCATAAAGAGAGAAAGGAGGAAAACAAGGGGGAAAAAGTACTAGAATGATGGAAAGGAAAAAAAAACACACATACACGCAGAGAAAGGTTTGGTAGCCCTCTCATTACAAGTTGGTTGGGCATAATGTAAACACACTTCTGCCTTGCTTAATCACAGAGTGCCGCCCGTTTAGGTTTGAAAGGCGGCAGTAAATTGGGCGTAGCTGAGTGGAGGCTAAAAATTAACCAGCCATCTCTGTTTCAATTTGTAAGAAAACAAAAGCGGAAAGAAATTATAAAAAGGGAAAGAGTAGGGGAAAGAAAAAAAAAACCAAAACAAAACAAAGGGAGAGGAGGAGATCTGAACCACCCTGATCCCAAAATGCAGGGTAAAATTGGAAGAGCAAAGAGAACTGGGACTACTCGGAATACAAAAGGAAAAGGAAATTTTACTTTTTTTTTTTTTACACTGTCTGTTTCTTTAAGACCTCTTCTGCGTTCCCCAACATGCCTGTGCTCCCAGCAGAGGTGCCAGGGCTGCGGGCACCCATCCTGGAGTTCACCACTTCAGCGGAACACAGTGAAAGGGAAGAGCAGAAGGAATCCGCTTTCCTCTATGAAATCCAATGACTTTCCTGCTCCCCGACAACCAAATCCCAGCCAAAACAGCTCCCGCCTGGGCATCTGGGCCCCAGAATCTGCCCGCCTCTGCCTTCTCTCCTCTTTTTCTATCTACTGTCTCATATCCGGGGGTTGTACACACCCCTCTCTCCACCGAACTGCTGCCCATCCCGCTTGTGCCAAATCTTGCTTCCTCCCGGCCCCCCACGCCCCCAAACTTGAGGAAATGCATCAGGAAAGCCAGTACTTGCCCCCCAATGCTACTTCTGACTCATTTAAAATCATAGCAACCAGTGGTTTTTTTTGGGGGGGGGGAAGTGGTGTTCATCGTAAACTCTCATCCTGGGTAATTCTGGGAGGTCGTGGCCCCGGTCCTAAGACCTGCAGCCTCTTTTGGATAAGATGAGTCCTCCAAAGGTGGAGATGCACAGAACCAGGGACATGGCAAGGGAGCCAAGGAGGAAGAATGGCGAGGGTGGGAGGGTGGGGGGAAGCAGAAGAAGGGAAAAGGGAACGTGAAATGTGCTGCAGGCCTCCGCAGAATGTGGCACCCGGTAGGCCCATTGGGTGTATCGTCTGGACAGAAGAGGAACAATAAACAGGGCAAATGCCAGCAAGTAAAATAAAATGGGGGGGGGGGCTGAAAGCAACCTACCCGGAGTGTGGACAAAGTAAGCCAGATAAAGATCCAGTTCTTTGATTGTGACTCCAATGTGATGTGGCTGGACGCACAGGCCGGGGTTCGAGCACTGGGGCGACTTGTAGAGCCGCTCCCCATCAGTACTTTCCAGGGGGATCCCCTTAAACAAAATCACCATGACCAGGTCCAGTCGCCACACCTTGTCGGCCTGGCGCAGGCAGTCAATCCGCCGGATCTTGCCCTTCTGGTCGGGGTTGGAGAGCACGCAGCAGGGGGGCTTCTTGCCGGTGATGGTCAGCACGAAGTCCTCTCGGAACTCGGGCCGGATGTCTTTGCGCAGCTTGGCCAGCAGCCGGGACGCCCACTTCTGCTTGATCTCGGGCTTCTCGCCCAGCAGCTCGTCCTTCACCGCCCGCTCCTCGTCCTTCGACATCCGCTTCTCGTGCTTCTTGAAGTACTTGCGCTTCCGCGCCTGCAGGTTGAACCAGGTGTAGGAGAAGGCGCGGACGTGAGGCAGCAGCGCCTCGATGAACGGGTGGAACTCATCCTGCAGGCGGCAAGCCGGGAGCATGCGGGGCGAGGGAGGACGGGAGGAGGGGGAGAGAGAGAAGGAGAAAAGAAGCGTTAGAAGGGGGCACAGGAGAAACCCCTTCTCCTCCTCCCCCCACGACAATTTCCTCTTGCGATTGTTCTAGGAAAGTGTGGTCCGGAGCCACCACCAGCCTAGCCAGCCGCTTGCTCCCATCTCCGCTTCAGCAGCCAGACAGAGGCACCCGGAGCCTGAGCACACACCTATTCTCTCTCTCTCCCTCACTCACTCACACACACGCGCGCACAGACAACGTTGCCGTCCACACACACACGCTGCTGGTATCCCCGCCAGGCTCTGTCGCGCCCATGACATCTCCATGTTCTATCGCAGCCTCGAACTCGTGTCCGCTCGCCCCGGCGCAGGGTCCGGTCTGCACGGGCGCCCGTGGACGCACACTCGGGGCGTGTGGGGGCCGCCTCGCGCCCCAACACCAGTCGGTTTTTGGCCACCCCCAAGAAGAGAGAACATGACATCCACCAGCGAGTGAGCGAGGAAACGGATTTGGCTTTCCTCTCCCCAGCCTGTTTGCATTCTCTTTTCTCCTGCTCCAACTGGAACACCCACCCCAGCATTTCTTTAAATCAGATCCAAATCCTAAATATGTGATTTCAGCTTTGTTATCGATACCAATACTAATGTTAATCACAGTCATAAGGAACAAAACACTTCTTGTTAGCAGAAACAAGGTGGTTGTCTCGGCCACATTAGGGTTAAAAGCTACGTGGGGTGTCCTGCGCCCGTCCCCACTGACCCCTTCACCCTCTTTCCCACTCAGTCAGGTGACAGAGGGCCAGGCTCTCGCTTTGGGTTTTTTTTTGTTGTTGGTTTTTTTTTTCTTGTTTGCTTGTTTGAAGTTTAAATAATAATTGATTTCTGTTTACAAAAATAAAACTGGAAAAAATTAAATAATTACCATTGATCTGAAGCACCCGGCAAAGCTCAACGCCCGATTCTGAGCTTCTGGACTCACAGAGTTGTGAGTTGGGGGCGGGTGGGGGGGAGGGGGGAGGGGGAGGAGCAGGGGAGGAAGGTAAATGTTTTAAAGGGGGTTATTATTGGTGTTCTGGGGAATAGGGGCCGGGCTTGGGTGGATTCTCAAACCCTTCCCCCTCCCCCCCACGCTCCATTGCACAGAAGGGGGAAATTAATATTTTTTTTTGAAAAGGAGCAAAAAAGAAAGAAAGGTCAGGGATAGCAAGCAGAGAGAGGGTGCGAGCTGGTTGCCACACACGCCAGGTAAACAAAAGCCAACAACAACAAAAAAAATTTCAATTTCACCCCCTGTGCATCTTCTTTCAGTATAAAAAAAAGAAAAAGAAAGAAAAAAATATGCAAAATTAAAAAATCAAAACCTACCTCCCAGCACCCCGCACGCAACCCACAACCCACCCTACCCCACCCCCGTGCAAAACAAAACAAAAACAAAAACCAGGAGAGGGAAAAGTGGCAGCTGAAGAAAAAGGCTTTCGGCTTTGGCAGCGGCACAGGGGTGTAAACTTGGAGCTGCCTTCCTCCGCCTCTGAGCCTAATCGCCAGCAAAGGGGGAGCTCGCAGATTCCCGGGGAAGGGGACGAGTTCGGACCGGCTGCAGACCGTCGCTGGCAGACGCGTGCTAAAGCGAGAGGGAGCGAGGGAGGGGGAGAAAAGAGAGAAAGAGGGAAAGAGCGAGGGAGGACGTGGATGGGATGGGGCGTGTGTGTGTGTGTGTGTGTGTGTGCGTGTGCGTGTGCGTGTGCGCGCGCGCGCGCGCGCGTTCTGGTTGGGTTTTGGCTTTATTTTTTTTTTTGCTTCTTTTCTCTCAAACTCCCTCTCTCTCCCCTTTCATGCTCAATCCCCATCCATTTGCTTGTGCCAAAGCCAGTAAAAGGGGGGAGGAGGGAGGGAGGGAGGAGAGAGAGAGAGAGAGAGAGAGAGAGGATCCACCTATTTGGCAATGAGACATCCTAGAACAGCCAATGGCTGTGTCCAAGGGGAGGAGGAAACCGGGTGAGCTGGGAGGGTGGGGAGAGCCCCCGGCAGTTGGAGACCAAAAACAATTTGCCCAATCGACAAGTTCACGTCTAATGAACAAGCAAAGTCCAGCAGTTATGAATTTTTCATTCCAGGCTCCCACTCGGGTCCATTTGGCAGCGGCCACCCAGCAAATTTGGAAAGGGGGGGGGGCTAGGACTGAGGAAGACTCGGAATTTTTTTTTTAAGCCAGAAAAATAAATAAATAAAGGCCTGACTCTGGGCGGGCGGGCGGGCGGGCGGCGGCAGCCCCAGAAGGCCTTGGGGAAAGCAGCTGCGCCTTCTCTCTGTGTTTTGGTTTCAGTCTCTTTCTCGCAGGCCCGCACACTCTCTCTTTTTCTGGTTCTATTTCTTTTTTTATTTATGGAGCACACAGGGGCGAGTGGAAGTTTTCCTCCCTGGCCATACACAGGAGCCGTGCTATGAATAGAAAGAGAAAAAGAAAGAGAGCTAGAAAGTGTTGAAGCCAGCAGGACTTCCAGGGCAGGGACCCCTTGGTCCTGGGGTCTGGCTGCTGCTGGCAGGAGCACTCCCAGACCAGGCAGCCCCCCAGCACCCTGCAGCTCCCTCCCCTAGCCCCAGCAAGCTCAGCAGCCTCCCCGGCCCACACACCCAGCCTCGCACGCTCCATTAGCAGTGACAAGGGATGCCAACCCAATGCAGCTCTGCTCAGAACGGCAACAGTTTATGAAAATAGCCTCCTGTCACAGCACTCTGCTGACAAGCACCATGCAGCCACAAACACAACAGCCAACCCTGGGAGAAATGACAAAGGCAGGAAGATGGACACGATGCCCCAACACTGAGTCCTACTGACACCTCCCCCACCACCCAGAGCTTAATTCTTTGCTTTCTCCAGCTCTGTCCCCTCCACTTGACTGATGCTTAGTGTTTCTTGGTTGGAGGAGGGGAATATTTATTGGTCTAATTCAATTCAGACTAAAGGGCCCAAATCATGTGGAGCAAGGTGCAAGAGCTTAAAATAAGAGACCTGCAGGGAGAGAGCTAAGAAAGCAAACAACAGAACAGAAAGGGAAATTGGAACAACCTTGGGGAAACTGAGTCACAGAGAAGAGGCCCACCATGGAGCTCCTGAGCGATCTTCCCAGGCAGGCGGTAAGGTGAGCACTGCCGAGGGAGGCTAGAGTGCCTTTCCACAGGGTTCTCTCTGGGAGGGACTACTGAGCAGCCCTGCCTCTGGCTTTTAAGAAGCAATAAGGAGGAGACAGTTATTAAAGAAACCAAGAGCAGAGGAGGATGAGAACACCAACAGGGAGAGACTAATCCGGCTCTGGAACTGTCCCTACAGCTGCCCTCTGCCCAGGTGAGGCTCAGCTGGCAACGGAAAAAAGGTCACTCCTCGCACACCCGCGCCCCTTTCTTCCCCGTCTGAAACCCTGTGCTTGGTGGCCTCTAGGCTCTGCTGCAAGGTTCCCGGAAGAGTAACTGGGGTTTGCCAAAGCAAAACATGCAGCCCTGGACTGGTGCTGAACCCTAACAATGGGAAATTCGTGCCCAGCACCTGGGACCCCAGTCCGTCCTGCATGGTCTGAAGTGAGCTCACGGTTGACCCCGACTGAAACCGTTAGAGCTGAGAGAGCAGGAGGCAGGTGTCATTTCCGACAGGCCTCTTAGGGTGGCATTCCATAATTAACGGCATGTTAATAACCAGCTTCGGTCCAATTAGCCAAAGATGTTAGCTGAGTGACATAAGATACTAAACCCTGACTATCCACCTTGAGAGAAGCAATCTTACTTTCTAAAGTCAAAATGAGACACTAGAAACTGTGAGTTTGTATTTTGCAGGGGGTGTTTTTTTAGTTGTTTTTTTTTTAAATTTATACTAAATATTAGACACTGAACAGAAAATGGCCAACGTGGGCCTCCTGGAGAATTCTGGCATGCTCAGTCTCAGACCACAGTGCTGAGTGGAAGAAACTCGCTTAACACGGGTGATTCTGAATCTGGTGGTACAACTAGGTAGGTGGTGGGAGATGGCAGATGGAAGGATCCAGGTGAAGTAGGGAAACAGGAGATCCATAGTTCACTCCTGGATGCAGGGAGAGGTCAAAGGTCGAGGCAGTAGTGAGGAGACTGGACCCAGAAGTGACCTAGGAGGGCCAGCGAATGTCTCAATGGAGCCTCAAGGACCCACGCAGAGCCCACCTCTCCCCCTCAATGCTCCCTTAACAGGAGGAACAACAGGCCCTTCCTAGGACAATCATCAATTGTCCTCCTGCCAGCGGCTATCATAACCTTGAAGGTGAGCAGAGGATTCCCAGGCAGCACTCTCCCCTCACCCTGTTTCCACAGTAGAAGAGCAGCCAGGTCACTGCGAATGCTGGGGGAGGAAAGGCGGAAGGTCTCCCCCTCTCTCCTGTGGGCCACATGGGGAATAATCTCGCTCAGGGTCCATTAGAAACACTTGGCACACCTCCACCCCTGCAGCCCCTTCCCCTGCAAGCCGCTGGGGGTGGCTCTAGGCCCTGGGCACGCCCCTCAAGAGCACCAGTCAAAAGGGGACTGTCCCCCTTTTGTTAAGAGTGGAGGCTCCTGTTGGAAGATTACCTGTCCCAGACTCAGACTCCTTCCCTTTTCCCCTCCTGCTCCACCCCCATCCTTGCAGGGAGCTCAGCAGCTCAACACCCCAGAGCCAAGACAAAAAACTTCAGATAATTCAAGACTTCTCTAGGGCTGAGTCACCCACAAGTGCAAGGGTTCAGGGGATGGAAGAGGCACAGGGACAGGCAGGCCTCTGAGGAGAAAGAGATTGGAAGCAGGAATGGGAATGAGAGAAATAACAACCAAAAACCAAGGGGAAAGGAAGTGAGTGATATTGGTGAGAGGAGTGAGCGAAAATGAAAATTAAAGCCGGCAAGGGGGGAAAATAAAGGAAAAGCAGAGAATTTGGGGGAACAGGGTATTTTCCCCATTTAAAAGAAATGTTGAGAAGGCAGAGGCATGAATTTTAAAATTCACATGAGCTTTTGGTTTGTGGAAAGCTATTTTTTCTGCCTTTGTGAAAGGCCTCTCTTGTTATTGTCAAGTATATAGAATTTAATTTAAAAAATTAAATCGCAACAGTTTACACGGAAACATTTCTAAAATACTCACGCTGGTTTCAGCTATCCTAGGAGAAATAAGCTCCCCAAAGGAAAAAAACTGAGCAGGCCACCGGAGGAAAAAAAAAAAGGAGAGGAGCAAGACAGAGAGAGAAGGAAATTAAGCCTAGAGAAAGAAAACCAAAACTGCAGAGAGAGAGAGAGAAGGCTGAGAACGAGAACGGAGGGAAGACTGAGCAACAAGAAAAGACAAAGGTTCTGGGACAGGAGGAAAAAAAAAAAAAAACAAGGCAAAGGAAAATGACTGCTTCTGTTGCAAGAAAGTAAAACATGTGGTTTTCTAAAACTCCACAAAACAAATGAGGCCTTGTGGATTATTTAAGGGAAAATAGAAAAATAAGTACAGAACCTCACATATACAATATTCAAAAGTCTTCAGGAAACAAAGTAATTTTCCCAGCCTGAGATCAGCTTCTCAAAGGCTCACACCTGCCAAGAGTGAAACACCTAGAAGCATAAGAGGTTATATCTTTAAAGACAGGGCCACTGTCTGGATGTCTCTTTATCTTTAAAGAAATCCTGTTTGTCCACATGCTGCTTGCTTTAAGGCCTAGGTTTATTTTTTCAGACCCGCCCGGACACATACTAATGATATACCGTATACAAGGGCCATCAGGAAAGTATACAGCTGTTAAAGTATGAAAAATAGAGGCATTTATGGCTGGATTTTTTCTGGACAGCCTATGTATATATATTTAGATATATATTTTTATATAGCCATACTAATTTGGATAACTATCCACAGTTAGTGCAAATAGCTGACAAAGCCTACATAGAAATTACCAGGTATTTCAGTATCCATTTTACTACTGCATATCGGCAGCCTGGGTGAAAAAGGACACAGGACATTTTAAAAGGCCACAAATATAGCCCCAATTAGTCTGCCCAATTCTTGGCATTTTATAATGTAGTCTTGGCCTGAACCAAAACAGCACACTTGACTTTGTAGCTCTGAGATCTCCCAACTTGTACTGCAGAAGAGGCACAAGAAGGCAGTGGCCAGGCTCGGGGCAGAGATGGAGAGAGTGCCGTAGGCAGAAAAAGGAAGGGGCCCGCTGCTTGTCCTAGAGGTAGGCGGGGCCTCCCCTCTGGGGGTGGGGGGACACAGGCTAAAAGGGACTCTGCCGCCAGAGTAAAACCATCCGAGAGTTTGGAAAAGTCAGGCATGGAAACCAGAAATGTACATTGCGAGGAGGCTCGCAGAATTTGGACAAGGCGGGTTTTTGGCTGCCTTGGGCCTGTTTTCCTCTGCTCAGGAAAGGCGGCCCCCCTCGGTTTTTCCAGCGTCCTCAAGCTGGCTGAATGGATTTGCCCCACCGCCCAGAGCTGGGTCTAGGACGGGGCCTGCCTCAGAACCAGACTGCACACTCCTCTCCTATAAAACCGCCCCCCTTTTCCCTTCCTTTTCTCCTTCTGACTACAAACCGGGAGCGGTGGTCTGGGATTGGGCCAACAGGCAGCCTCGTTCTGGCTCTAAACACTACCCTGCTCCAGGCACATCGCCCCTCACCCTCCTGGCACCGAATGAAATAGGGTAGAAACAGGGGGCTGGGGGAGACGATCTATTCTCTCTAGTGCAACTGGAAATTGTTTACTTTCCTCTTCTACAGGGAATGGGAAACAAAAACCCTGGTCTTTAATTCATTATTTAGTTTGAAACTTCCCTGTGTCACCACGTAGAAGTAAAAGCCAGGAAGACCAGAGCCCTCTCCTCCCGTCCGGGGAGCTATATGGGGATGGGACCCTCTACAGAGTACACAGGACAGAGGACAGCCAGGAGCTGTGAGGGGCAAAGGCAGCGCAGAGCCAGAGCCTCACCCAGTCTCTCCAGCCTGGAAGGTATCGCTCCACGGTGGCCACGGGCCTGGGGAAAAGGAACACACCCCAGCCCAGCTTCACAAATTTCTCCAAAGAACTGAAAAACTGACAAAAGGCTGGGGAAGGGAAGACCAGCCCACAAACATGAGGTCTGTGCCCAGCACACTGTGAAAATATCCGCAGGGCAAGAGAGAAGGCCAGAGAGCAAAAGGGAAAATGCTGCAAATTCGCCGGAGGCCCAGCTGCCAACTACTGACCCCAGAAAAGGCTTGGGGATCCTCCAGGGAAGATGTTCCTCTCCTTCCCCCAGGAGTCCTGCACCACCTCGGAGATTCCTCCTGACCCCTTGCCAGGCCCTCTACCAGAGCTCCACCAGGATCCGCTGTGACACCCTTTGCTTTACTGGGTCTGTTCCCTCTGCCTCAGGAGAGAAGGGACGCCGCGAGAGAGGAGGGTTTCTCTGAAGCCCCGAGCCCTCACTCGGTCTGCATGCCCATACCCTTGGCCCAGAGACAGTCTCTTTCTTGCAGTTGCTGCGGCAACAGGCAGTGCCCTGAGCCTAGGGCAGAGAGCCGGCGGCCGGGATGGGAACAGCCCAGGGTTTTCACAGCTCCAGGGCTCAGGAGTGCTGGGCAGGCCCTGTCTGGGCAAGCAGCTTCCCCCAAAAGTACAATTTTAGGAGTTGGAAGGAAGACATTTTTCAATCCCTCAAAATGCACTGCTCCCCACAACTATTTTATTATCAGGATCATTGCCAAGGAAACCCGAGAATCCTCATTTCCCTGGTGTCTAGCCCCTGCGGAGGCTGGCACCGCGGGTACTGGAGCTGAGGATCTGTGCCTGCCCCTCGGCCGCAATCCGACAATCCGTTCCTCCGCGGCTCCCTTTCTTTCTCACCCTCTCTCCCCCTCGGTCCTCCAGCTTCAACACAAACTGTTTGCATGGGAAGTCTCCCTCTATGACCCGATTCAGCACACACAAGAGAAAACTGTGGGCGACAGCCCCAACGTCCTAACGAACTTGAGTTAATTAATGCTAAGGAAGAAAAGAGGCGCCCTGGCTCTGTTGAATCACGGTTCACTAGCCCTTTCAGTTTGCTGTGGGTGGAGGAAAAAAAAGAGGCTTTTTGGTTCAAATATTTTTGGGGGGCGAAAGGAAAACAAAAACAACGCAGAAGGGCCTCGGAGGGCCTTGGAGGGCGAAGCCGTCAGTACCTGCCGGGAAGAGCAGAGGCGAGGGCAGCGAATGTCCTCCCCCAGCTTGCAGCCTGAGCAGCAGCACAGGGAAGACCAAAGGGGGTAAAGGAAAAGGGAGGGGATTACCCCTTGGTTTCAGGCCTGTTCAAATAAATTGCTCCAACATTTATCCAGTCAGACTATAAGATACATATATATTTTTTAAAAGCCCAAACCCAACATCTCGATTTGAACGGAGCCGTGAAAATGTTTTAACAGTGCAGAAAAATGAAGTATGGATGGCTCTCGTACAAAACATTTAAGTGTGCAGGAAAAAAAAGAAGAGGTGGTAATGGCGGGGCGGGAGAAGAGCTGCAATTTTGCTTTCCAGATGTTGACAGCAAGACATAATTGGCGAGTAACTTCTTTCTTACCACTTTTTGTCCTTTGGTCCTGAGATGTTAAAATCCTATAGCTAGACTTAAGTCTGCAGGGAGTCTCCAAGCACTCTGCACACGTGGATGGGTCAGGACGCCTCTTGGGCCGCACGCATGCTTGCTAGCTTTATTATCAGCCCACTAATTTTTACAAGTCCTTTCACCTTCCCTTAGCAGGGAAGCCGAGCAAAGCAGCCTGGAGGACATTCTTATTTAAATTATTATTATTTTGTAAAGTGCGGCCTTCCCTTTCGAGGCCAGGCCTTCCCCCTTTTTTCTGAAATGAACTTTTTAACAGAAGTGTGGCGCCTATAAAGAGTGCACAGTGCTAAGTTTGCTGCAAGATACGTTTTCACAAAGTGAACACACTTCTGTAACCCCACCCAGGTTAAGAAACAGAACATTTTCAGCACAGCGGGCCTGAGTTTTTAAGCTGTAGAGCTCTCCCAATTTAGACGCTCGACAAATAGCTCCTGCCTGGGCCAGCAGCGTCAAAGTTGAGTACCTATGTGCGCGCACACACACGCGCACACACGCGCACACACACGTTACAAAGCACGGTGCACGACTTGAGTGATCACAAAAACTCAGAGTGAAAAGCAGCCCCTGGCCTCCTCGCTGCTGCAGAGGGGTTTCTGTGTGTCTCTCCGTGCCAGCCCCACTCTGATCCAGCCAACAGTGAGCAGGGTTAGCAGGGAGCAGGACATGTGTGCGGGGTGAACAGGGCCCACCAAGCTGGATGGCAGCAAGCAGGCAGGGGCTGAGGGGCCTGGTACGGTGGGTCATGAGGAAGAAGAACGAGGCTCTGCAGAGTCAGTGGCTCCCAGAGGGTGAATGGAGCACCCCTCCGGGCCAGCTGTCCTCAGCCAGGTCCTTCAAAGCCTCGCAGGGAGAGGAAGGGGGTGGCCACAAGGGGCCCTTGAGAGTGGGGTGGTCCTGGGCCGGCTGCTGTGGGAAAGGAAGCCTAGCCCCGTGGCATCTGCCTCCCCCTCCCCAGCTCCAGCCCCAGCTGGCTCCCCCACCCCACTTTCACTGGCACTAAATTTACTTTATAATTTTAAAATTAAATTTTTCAAAAAGCAGGAAAGAGAAAGCACTTGAAGGCAAAATACCTCCCACAATATTTCTCCAAGGGGTGGGGGAGCTTTCTACTTATGTAAAAAGACGAAACGGAATAACAAGGAAAATAAAAGAGAAACACATTTAATTAAAAACACCTGAAGCAAATAACGATCTAACTCCCTTTGCAAAGCACAGGCACTGCACAGCCGCTGGCGCCAGTGGGCACCCGCTTTTACCCCCATTTCTTACCCACTGCCCCTTTCCTTCCTCAGGGGGCAGCTCTGTCTTCCTGAGCACTGTGCAAGCCCGGTTCCTTTCCAGCCATCCAGCCCACACCTGGGGAAGGACCAGGGCAGCCTTTCGGCCTCTCCCCAGCCTGAAGCAAACCACTGCAGCCCTGAGGAAGAGCCCCTTCCCCTGTTTCCACATCTCCCCAGGCCATGCCCACCCAAAGCCCTGGACCCTGCACTCCTGCTCCAAAGCTAGGCATTGGGTTGGTGGCATTGTCCTGGGACTGGACACCAGGCCCAGCCCAAGTGGGCAACTCTCCCTTCTACCAAGGGCATGGGGCTGCCAAGGCAGGCTCAGGAGGACCGCATTTTCTTCCTATGCATATGGGGCTGGGAAGAAAGAACTGTTCAGCTTAATTAAAAATATGACATGGGATCTGAGCCCTCTGAGCCTGTGATCTTTAGA
This sequence comes from Craseonycteris thonglongyai, assembly GCA_004027555.1. Classification (NCBI taxonomy): domain Eukaryota; kingdom Metazoa; phylum Chordata; class Mammalia; order Chiroptera; family Craseonycteridae; genus Craseonycteris; species Craseonycteris thonglongyai. Next base: position 71,366 of record PVKE010000152.1, on the reverse strand, counting down.
AACAGTTGATTACTTGATCCCCCTTTTTGGGGTGGGGTGGGGAGGGTGCAGCGTAGGCGTGGAGACTGCATCTGAGACCCCCCACCGGTTTGACGCTCCCACCAGCCCTTCGCCGCCTGGGAAACTCGCCCTCGGCTGGCACAGGGGTACCAGAGCCCGGTTCCTTTCTTCCTTTCTTTTATTAAATCGCTCTAGCATAAACCAGGCAGTGGGTCAGGGCACAGAGGCGGGGGAGGGAAGAGGAGAGTGTTGTCTCTGAAAGAGAGTTAAAAAGGAAAGCGAGGTTCCAACTCCCGCAGAAGAACGGCCGCGGCAAGTTTCCCGGCTTGTGCCAGTTTGGGGATTTGCGAATCAGACCGGAGCGGAGGGAAAGGCGGGTGAGAAAAAAAGCCCACATTAAACTACCCAGCTCTGCCTAAAAGCGCACTTTCCACTCTTAAATAAGACAATGCCGAAGGGAGAGGAGAGACGAGTTATTTCTCATTCTTTAATTATTCCAACGCTTAGCATTATTTAAAAAAAAAAACAAAAACCCACACACATTAGCCAATGATATATTCTAACCCTCAACAAAGCTGGTATTTTTCTCTGATTACAGACTTTGCCGTGGCAAACCCGTGCTCCGACGACAGAGGCAGCGCAAAAGCGCTCCTAAACGAGACACAATTGTATTAAACTTGCAATAATCCTTGCAATTCTATAGCGCCTTTTCTGCGGCGAAGATCCCAGATGCCCCACGCCCGCTTCTACCAGGGAACTGGCGACCAAAAGCTAGCTCAGTGGAGAAGCAGGCAAGTCTCGCCAGCTCCACGAAGTGCCACCGGCACGTATTTTTCTTTCTTTTTTTTTAATAGCCTGGTTTCCATCATTCAGCCTTTCTCTCGTGCTTTTTTTTTTTCTTTTTAATTATTATTCAAAGTAAAATTCCTTTAAATGTTTAAAAGATTTTTTTAAAGAAGAGGGAAAAGATGACCCAAAATCAAAGGGGGAGGGGAGGGAGCTAAGTGTGATGTGGAAGTTTGGGGGGACCGGGGAGTGGCTGCTGGTATGGGGAGCCTCTGGGTCCAGGGGGCAGAGCACAGGGTCGGCCGCTGCCCCGGGTCACCTCCCCTGGTGTAGCTGGAGCAGGGTGAGTCATTTGCACGTGGAAAAGGAAAAGGACTAACATTACCAAGGCTCATTTAAGCAATTCGGGTGATCAGAAGTTAGGATTATGACTGGCTTGGGAGGGGGCCGGCTGGGAGGCCCCTGGGCCCTTTCTCTGAATGTCCCTGGGCTGCTGGAGCTCTAGCTGGTGGCTGCGGGGTGGGCATTAGCCGGACACCAGCCTATTCCTCCAACAGATTAAATCAGGCCCACTGGATGCATGCATTCTTTTTCTCTTTTTCCCTTTTTCCTCCTCTCCCCAGGCCAGCCCGGAAAGTGCTGCAAAATGGCTGGTAGCAATGGGTGGGAAAGCCTTAGCTCCCCCAAGTCAAGACGTGTTTCCTGAGAGGAAAGGCGATGTTGGACAGAGGGGATCTGGAGGAATTTTTTGTATTTTAATAAAAGGTTCTTGGAGGCTGCGCAACTGCGGCAGCGGCCTGAGCGCAGAGAGGGAAAGGGAAAGAGCATTTTCTGACACTTAGTCACATTTCTTCCCCGTGTTCACTGGAGCCCAGACCCTGCGAACCCTCGAAACAAACAAAAATCTCCTCTGGTAAATTTCCCCACCCTATTTGCCCCCAAATGAGGCGGCTTTGGGATAAATGGAGAGGCTCCTGCAAGGCCTGAGGTCCGGGGCAGCAAGGAGCACCATGAGGCAGGGAAAGGGCCCCTCTCAGGATTGATGCCCCCAAGTTGCCCTGGGGTTCTGGGGCACTTCAACGCAAAAGTCTCAGGAGCAGCCGCAGAATAACAGGGCTTGTCAACTTCGCATCTATTTCCAAAGCCCTGGCGCGAATGATCTCAGGTATCAGAGTGAGCACAGGAGGAGGGAAACTGAGGTAAAGGCGGCCCTGAGCCCCGCCTTTACCCTGAGCCCTGCACCTGGGAGCTAAACCCACCTGGAGGCCAAAACACCTGCCTCCATTTGAACCCCTTCGGGTGATGGCCTTCCATGCTGCAAAAGCGCCCTAGAATGCGAACCGAACCGGCCTTCAATGCCTATGCCCGGAGTCACTGTCTTTGGATCGCTGTGAGGCACCAGGCCGTGCTGGGCAGTGAGGTTCTGTCCCTGCACAGTGTGGGGTCAGAGGGACACAATAGGGGGCACCCCCCTCACCCAGGGTCTACAAAGCCACACCATTCTGGAGCCCTGTCTATCACAGAAGCTCCTCTGCACTCGTTCCCAGTGTCCTATCACCTGCCTGCGGGGGCATCAGCCTAACTCCTCGCTCAACGCCTGAAGCGGTTGGACCCTCGAGAGCCGCTGGGTGTCACAGGCACTTCTCACGTCAGGGGCCTTCTCTCACCGCGGTGCACCAGTGCACTCCCGACCTTGCGCAGGGACAGTGGTGGCTGGAGGCACCATCCAGGCTGTGCTGTCCTCTCCTACCCCGTGCCGTGCAATGCAAGAGACCGCGACTGTCATCGCCCATGTTCTGTGGGGTGGAAAGCAGTCCTCTCTCTGCCTAAGGCTTCCCCACGACCCCCATCGGTGTTGCCCCCTCCAGGCCTGAGCCAATTGCAGAGGGTCCTGGAAATGTCACTGGAGAACACCTGGGAAGTGATGATAAAAGGGACCCAGAGGCAGCGGGCACCTGATGCTGGGCACACGCAGGGGCTAGCATACCAGGTGTGGGCAGTGCATCTCTGCTGAAGTTTGCACAGGCACACGATGTGATGCACACGTGGACTGGAGAGGCTTCATGGCGACGTGGGGGCTGAGAAGGGAGGAGCGGAGGGCCGTTTAACTTTCCTAAGCCGGGCCGGGGCATCAACTGAAGCGATATGTTGGGCAGTAGAGCCATCTAGGGAGTCCTGGGGCACCCCCACTTCCGCTCAGGAATGTGTTTATATCTTAAGATAGCTCCCACACCTCCAAAACCCACCTACACTCACTCCTGAGGTCCACAGCTGGCACAGGGAACCCACCTCACGCTCTGGGCGCACCTAAGGGTAAAGCCAGGAGGGCTAGCAGCACAGGGCCTGAGCTGCCAAGCTGGACTCAGGGGTGCAAATGGAAGTTTCGCCCTAGGAGGGGGGAAATTAAATGGTCTCTTTGTGGAGAGGAATTGCGGGCCGTCACTCAGGATTAATTTAAGCAGCAACAGCAAACACACACCAAAAAGCAACGTCTCGCCGACAGCACTCACCCCCGCGATTGTGTTTCAGGGAGGGCCTTTCAGGGGAGGGGGTGTTCCTGGCCTTTAAAAATGTGGAGTGTCCACAGTAGGAAGGGGAAAGGCTGCTCCTGCCTCGCCCCACGTCCCCCCTTGGCAAAATGGGTTTTGCAGGTTTGGGAAGAAGCCGAGCGGGGGTGGTAAAAATCCAAGTACAGACGTGGAGAGGGAATGGGGGAGGTTCTTAACATATAAAAAATACATATAAAGGTACAAATTTCCAATACAGATATAGCACATGCAGGGGCACTACTGGGCAGCTCTGGGGCATCTTACCTGTGGCCCAGGGACATTTGGGGAGGCGGTGTTCTAAGAGAAACGGGGGCAGTGGGAATTAGTCCTCTGAGTCTCAATCCCCTCCCCCACCAACCTGAATGTGGCTTTGGAGCCAGGTGCCCAGGGCGGCCTGGCAGGTGTGAGACTCACGTGAAGCACACGCATGTGCAGGCTGGGGATGTGGTGCCCACGTGGGCCTAGAGCCACGTGCGTGGGCACCCGCGGCTCTTGTGGGCTTACTGACCCAACTGAGCCCGTGACCCCCCTGGGGGTGTTAGGGCAGTACCTGTGCTCTGTACCTGTGCTCTGAACTCGGTTTGGGTGCAAGCAAAAGTGAGGGCGCATGCGTGGGTTAGGGGTCCGAGGATCTCACGTCGGCGAGGCGTGTTTATGGGTGTGTGCTACCCGGCAGTGCTATTGAGCTGTCAGGCCTGGTTGTGCATGTAAGTTGTAGGTGTCTAGGATCCCCGTTGTCGGGGCTCTGGGCAAGGGCGTGCTGACCCTTAGGCGGAGCCGCTGTGCAGGAGCGTGCTGATGTGCGTGCGCGTGTCCAGGTGCCCTCGGGGTTTCGGACGTGGGCGCGCGCGTCCCCCATCGGAGCAGCCACGCAAAACTGTGCGCATGTACTTGCACGCGCCCTAAGAGTGGCCACGTGCGCCCGGGCCACCGTTGTGGCTGAGCTGAGCCCGGATCTAGCCCCTGATCAGGCCAGGGGGCAGGGCCGACCTCCCTGCAGGCTTTGGCGGGACGTCGTTGGAGCAGTGTTGGTTTTGGCTCCAGCAGCTCTAATGGGGGAAGCCCCGGGGAGCGGGCGGGGGTGGAACAAAGAAGAAAAAAACGAGGGAAGGACTGCAGAGGAGGAGGAAGAGGAGGAAGCGCCTTGGAATGCGGAGGGCCCTGGGGAATAGGGGTGCATGGTGCCCAAGGCTTGGGGACTTGCCTGGGAGCCCGTGGCTGCCACCTCCCCCATATAAACAGGGGCAGAGCTTTTGAAGACCCTGAACTTCTCTGCCTCCTTAGCCCAAACCAACAGGAATCTCACAAGGAGTCCCTCAGCCGCTGTGAGCTACAAGAAGCCAAGTATCATTTGGGGTGGAGGGCATGGCTCACATTTCCTTAGCTGAGGTTAGACAGTTTGAGGTCCTCTCCCCCGTTTCTTGGCTGGGCTGCTTAGAACCTCAGTTTTCCCAATCTGGGGAATGGACAGGGAATGCCCATGGAGAGGGCCAGGAGGGGTAGCCTCCAGTGGAGAGGAGTGGGTTGAGAAGCGGGATGACCTGTTTGAGTCAGCTTGCCCCTGGGGGCCTGGCTGAGTCATTCCTGCCACCCCACTTCTAGCCCCGTGACCTTGGCACCTGACTTTTCGGCCTCTGTTTCCTCATCTGTAAAACAGGTTACTCATACCTGCCTCATATTGGGAGGGTCAGAGGCGGTCACGTGCACCCGCCCACTGCCCTGGCATAACTGCTCTGGAGTTGGTAGCTGTTATTTTTATTGTGAGGAATCTAGGGCTGTGACAAGCTGTGACGCTTGGTGTGATCGCGTGAGGCTGGCTGTGTGTGCGACTGTGCTGCTGTGTGTGCGCGTGTGACAGGTTGTGTGTGAGACTGTGCGTGGACGACAGATTGTGCCGGTGTACGGCAGTGCCTGTGACAGGCTGTCACTGTGTGACAGACTGCGGGTGGTGGGGTGTTGCAAGTACCGACTGTGAGTGGAGATGAGGCGGTGTGTGGGGCTGGGACTGAGGGACCCCAGCAAAGCTACCTTGGTAAGGGCCTGGCTGACAGAGCCTGGGAGACTCTTGGGGGCTGTGTCCCCCGGGACCTTGGCCTTTCTATTGTGTTGGGAGGGACCCCACCTGTTTGCAAATCTCAGGGGGTGACAGGTCAGAAGGACCTATGAAGAAGCCTCGCTTTCATAGGCGGTGTCAGCTCGGATACCCACCCACAGCTTTGTGCCTGGGTCTGTGGGACCCCAGGAGGGTGATCAGTGACTCCCAGGCACGAAGGACGCCAGACCTGGCTGGTTTTGGTGAGGGACACACACCCTGAGCCCGTTTCCCATACTTTCCTTGAGCTCCAGGTCTGGGCAGGGCTGGTGAGACCAGGAGAAGGAGGGATTTGGGGAAAGACCAAGAAAAGCCAGGAAATGGAGAGGGAAGGTGAGAAAACCAGGCATTTCCCTGGAGCTGGAGAACCCAGAGCCACTTGGAGTGCAGGCCTACAGTCAGGTGGATGCCCATCAGGTTTGTGGGGTCAGGACAGGTAGCCAAGCCAATGGACACTGAGTCCTGCTTGTGCCCCAGGCCCCATGCTCAGCCCCTGTTCACTTTCAGGGACTTACTCCTCAAGCCAACCCTGGTGAAGAGACAAGAGAGCCCAAGCATTCTCCTAATCAGTGTGGGATTCCACTCCACACACTACCAGGCACACTGATCCCTCCAAGGCCCAGAGGGGCGGAGGACCCTTCCTAGCATCCGCTCATGCCCAGGAGACCAAAGAATATAGCACTCCGGGCTCTGAGAAATCTCATCAGCTGAAAAAATCACGGGCCCCATGAGTGGGGGGCAGCATCCTGTGAACCTCCCCCTCCCCCCTTGGTGTGTCAGTATGGGTATGTTGTGTGTGTTAGGGTGTGTGCTGTGGTCCACAGCTGTCGTGCACCTGGTGTGCAAGCCGCAGCATGGTGTGTTTGTTCCTCTGTCAGAGCGGGCCTCTGTGTGTCTGTGTGTCCATTCAGGGTCAGCCCCTGCCACTGTGGGGGGAGAGGCATCGAAGCACCCCCCCCACCCCACCCCCCGAAAGTGTGTCTTTGATACTTGCAGCCTCGGCAGCGAAAAGCAAGTTTCCACAGGGCCGTCTTGGGCTGAGGCCAGGCCGTCCTCAAATAACATTTGAAGTTACTTAGCAAACTTTGTTTAGTGCCGAGAGAGGCACAGGCAGCAGGCTGCGGCGGGGGGTGGGGGTGGGGGGGTGGGGGGTGTTGGGGGGGGGGCATAAACCGGTTTCTCCGAAGTCCCTTGGCCCTCTGGGGGCACAAGTGCCCAATGTGGGGCTTGGTTTCCCACCCTGGCTCTGGGGAGGGGAGCAGGAATCTTGAAGCCTTGGCGGGAACTTGGGGGAAGAGGGGTCAGGGCATCATACAGATGTAGCCTCCCTTTGGAAAGGCCAGCCTCTATCTAGGGCTGAAATGCCCACCCTGGTCTCCTGATGGCCCAGAGGCTAACACAGGGCCCGAAGGGCTGATCACAAGCGGGAGGGTCCACACTTTCTCTATTGCACCTTTTCTGCAGTCCCACTCTGCCAACCTTAAGGCGGGTGGCAAGAACTGGCTTGGAGTATGTGTCCCCCTCCAGACACACACACACACACACACACACTCAGAAAGTCCTTGGTGCCCATGTACCCAGCCGCCCAAGCTCTCCCACCCAAGGTCCCAGCCCTAGGCATCAGGGAAGGCCCGAGAGCAGCCATGGAGATGGTGGAGGGTTTGGAAGCGAGGTTGGCGCCTTTGGGAGGGGGAGAGGAAGAGATGCCAAAATGGTGAGCCATTACAGGGGAGGAGAGAGAGGGAGGAAGCAAGCAGGAAGATAGGAGCCAGGCAGGCGTCATCACCGAGCTCCAGGCTGTAAAGGGGCAGCGGGAAAAGCAGCCTAGGGCCTTCCAGGACCCAGGCATGGGGTATAAGCCCCAGGTGGCACAGGACAGGCAGGGGACAGGGAGCACCCAGCGTTCCCCCACCCCCACCCCAAGCTTCAAAATGGAGACTGGCAGCAGCAGCCGCTCAGCTCTGCCCGGGCATGGGGTGGGGGAGGCGGACAGGCAGGGCGCCAAACCAAATGCCACCAGCCTGGGCATGGTGCTTGCCAGCCAACAGTGCCGACCCCACCAGCTCCAGCCCAGAGCCCTCACACCCGGAGCTTTGGGAGTGGAGGCAAATGGGGGCCTAGTGGGAATCAGGGGCCTGGCAGACAAAGCCAGGCCCCCCTAAGCCGTGGGCAGGCCCCCAATACCCTACAAAGATGGTGCTGCCTGGCACTGCCAGGGTGACGGGCTGCGGTAAAAATAAACTGGGCCCGCCCCGGGGGAGCTAAATCGAGGGGCCCAGGTGGACGTGCCACTCCAGGCCGCCAGCTGCCCCCGCCCCACCCCCAAGCTCGGAGCAGCAGGGTTGAGAACTCCTGGTGCCCATCGAGGGCGGGTTTCTGCACGGGAGAGGCCCTGGCCATCTTGTCCCCAGGTCTTGGTCAGGCAGCATACGTTGCATCTACAAGTACAGATAATGGGTGAACTCGGGATGCAGCAACAACAGGCCATGCATTCCAGGCAGAGGGTAGGATAACCATACTAAGCCACATACTCTTTATCTCCAGACTGCCCCTTTGAGAGGGCAAAGGGCCTGCACTTGAGCTGTGACTAAGGCATGTTGAGTTGAAAGTCAGCCTTGCAGACCACCTCTGCTAAAACTGCAGCTGTCCAGCACTTCCGTGGACCCTACCGGTTCTCTCCCTGTGTGTCTACTGCTGTCTCAAATACTGGACACTCCCTTGTTTATTGGGTTCACTGCCCTCCCACCAAAGCTGGCACCTTGGCTGATTTTGCTCACGGCCGAGCCCCCGGGGCCCAGGACAGGGCCTGGCACCCAGGAGGTGCTTGGTAAATATTTGTAGAAGGAATGCACAGGCCCCCGGCTATCCCCCCAGCACACAGGCCCCGGCTGGGTGCCCAGCAAGGGGTGGGAGAGGGTGTCAGGCCCTGCTGGGGTGAAGGCAAGACTAGCCAGTAGAGGTGCAAAGGGGTGAGGCGACCATCCACTCTCACTCTGAGCCCTGGAAGGAAGATCTGAAGGCCAGAATGGTAAGGAGGGTTCCAGAGCCAACAGCGGGGGCCAGCTTCAGGAGCGGGCATGAGGACATACAGGCTCACTCTGAAATGTAAAGGCCAGAGAATAAGCTGCAATTCTGGTTCACTGGTAGGATTTAGAATCATGGCAGAGAAGTAGCCCAGGGTCCCCCACCTCCTAGCCCTTAACCCTGAAACTGGATGCCTCTTCTTGGAATCTCAGCTTTTCATCTATAAAACCAAACACTTTACATCAAGCACTATTTTAAAGACTTTCTATAAACCAACTCCTCTGATCCTTACCACAACCCTGTAAGAAGAAACTGAGGCCCAGAGAGGTTGAATGACTTGTCCAAAGTCACACAGCTAATGACTAGCAGAGCCAGAATTCAAACCCATGAAGTTGGCCCAGAGACTCCAGTCTCCTAATAATGTGTCAGAGTCCCAAATGTCAACAATGCCAAAGTGGAGAGACCCTGCCCTAATATACTGTCAGATACACACAGTAACACACACATGAGCATAGTTAACACCTGCCACACTTGCCTCACATGGAAGAGCTCAGGGTGACAAGCTGGGAAGGCCCTAAGCACACGGTGTGACGCAGTGAGCACAGAGCAACACGCTTTAGCCATCGCTCTGATTTTTAGGACAAACGCTCACTTCATTATTCTCCTACCACAAGCTTTTGCCCTGTAGGATTCTAATTGCCGTCTTTCTTTGCTGCTTTTTACAGAGTCAGAAATGAGGAGTCAGAAGCTAGAAGATTAGTGGGACAGCCCTACAGAGGACAAGAGTCTCAAGAGTTAGCCTCGCCTCCACCCCAGACTGCTTGGACAGTGGCCAGAAGCAGGACGCTGGGAGTGGAGCCTTCAGCCACTGGGCCCACCGCTGGGCCCAGACGGCCTGGAGTGTCCTGGGAAGGGGTAGCATGTGGCCTCCTCCCAGGCTTCAACAAACCAGCGCAGGGATTCAGAGCTCCCAGTTCCATCAGGAGAGGTCAGGGTGGTTGAATCTGCTGCTCAGGGGGCCGGCAAGTGGAAGGGAGGTGCGAAGAGGCCAAGTCTCATCTCTCAGGCACCCTTTGCAAGCAGGGCCAGGTGTGGCCCAGGTGTGAAGGCATGTATGGGTGTGACCCTGTGTGCTGAAGTAACAGGACTGTGCATATGCCACAAACTTTGTGCCTGGACTTGGGGAGACTGCATCTGCAACAACACCTGGGTCCCAGTGAGCAAGACTGTGTGAAACACTGTGTCAGCTGGCCTGTCTGTGTGTGTCTGTGAGTGTGAGATGGGTGCCGTGGTTAGCTGTGCTGTGTGCGTTACTGTGTGTGTCAGTCAATATATCAGGGCTGACTTTCTTTACTTTCGCACTGTTGACATTTGAGGCCATATCGCTCTCTGGGGGGACGTCCTGTGCACTGTAGGGTGTTGGGCAGCATCCCTGACCTCCACCCACTAGGTGCCAGGGGGCAAACCGCCTTCCAAGTGTAAAAACCAAAAATGTTTCCAGACACTGCCAAGTACGTGTCTCTCACTGCGAGTCTCAGAGCACATGACGCGTGCGTGTGTGCGTGAGTTCCTGTGTTGGGGGGGGTAGATCAACATTCCACGTGCATTTCTGGGGTCTGACAGTGTTACTACATGCATGTCCCATGTGCTTCTCACTAAGTGTCAGTAGGTGCATGCATCCTGTGTGCTTGGAAGTGGCCGCGCATACGCCTGTGCTATGCATCTCACGGCATGTTGTTGTGTGGCTTGTGGTGCCTGAGTGTCTGTGCCCACATGTGTGTTCCTGTGACGACATTTTCAGGTGTGGTGGGTGTCTCTAGGTGTCTGTGTGTGAAAATGAACGTCTTTGTGTGGGGACGCCTGTGTCTGTGTGTGCTTGATGTAGGGAAGTGCGCTGTTGTGCCAGAGTGTGCTGCGCCTGTGTGTAACAGCGTGGTTCTTTGTGCCTGCATGTGCCAGTGAGAGAGTGCGACTTGGTATGAGATGGACCTGGAATAAACCCCCGAGATGATTCCACCGACGCCCATATTTGGAGGACCCTCCTGGACGACTTGTCCCCTGCCCCCAACTGCAGCTAACTCCTGAGGCCACGGAGGCGGGGTGCACCTCTGAGATACCCCGTTCTCCAGCTTGGCTTCCGCCAATTCAGGTGGGGATAGACCCCCACCCTGTGCCCGATCTGTGCCAGGAAGGCTGACACCAAGCTGTCAGCCACGGGGGCATGGTCCCCGGTGGTGGTGGCGGCACTGCCCCTTGCCTGCTGCTGGCCACCACCCCTGGCTCCCCTCAGGGTGGGGTCCAGTGGGGAGAGAGCTCCCAGTGCAACCCTGGCTTCCGATTGGCCACAGCGCGCCGCAGTGCCCGCCACCCACCTCCCTCTCCCAGGCTGGCGCAGCCACATCGGTAGTGGTGGCAAACGCAGCTCAGAGTTCTGGGCACAGCTGCGCCTCACAGAGGCCTGCCAGCCCCACCAGAAGCCAGACACCCCAGCTCTGTGCCCCCAACCCCTCCCCACCTGCCCACCCGCTCAGCGGGCAGCACAGTCACCCAGGCCACTGACCCCTGGGCTGCCCGGCTCAGTCTTCTTAGCCCCCTTGCCCACCAGGGCTGTGCCCCATTGGCCAAGTCCACTCAGGGGGCCCAGGCCCCTGCATATGGCCACTCCCGCCCTCAGAGGCGCTCTTCAGGAGGGGGAGGCAGTGAGGGGGAGCAGGGAGGGAGGGAGCTAGCCCTTCTTCTTTAGTGAACGCGCCCAGAGCTGGAGCCAAAAATCGAGGAGGAGAGATATTCAGACAGAGCCAAGACGCGTTTGGCAGGAGGAGAGAGAGAGAGAGGGAGAGAGGGAGCAGGAGGAGGGGAGGAGAGAGGGAGGAAAGACAGAGTGGGGAGGAAGAAGGGGGGGACCTCAGTTTCCAAATCCACGCTCTTAGAGCCTCAGAGGGCCAGCCTGGGGTATGAGACCCAGGGCAGGTCTGGTTCTGGGAGCAGTGGGCTCAGGCCCACGGAGATCGCCAAACACCCCAGATGGCCAAGCCAGGACGGACACAGGCAAAAGCCAAGATCAATGCACACCGGGCAGACAGTGGGAGGCCTGTGGGCAGCCCAAACACATACCCGCACCTCGCCACACAAGGGGCTTCTGTCCATGCCAGGCCAGGCCACAGGCAGGGCCCACAGTGGGGCCACCTCGCCACCCGACCTCATAAGAAGCTACGGAGAGGCCGGCATGTTCCCAGCCGCTCTCTGGCCTGGCCTCCATAGTGGGTGTTTCACACTATGCCTAGAGGCTGAGAAAGACCAGGAAGAGGGTCCCCTGGGGTGAGACACACATCGACGTTCACCAGGACAAACCCAGGGTGCACAGTGCCAAGAGGGCAGTACCTGGAGACACACACATCAACACATGTGCTGACACAGGTCGACATGAAAAGTCAGCACGCTGCATGGTAAGGCACATCGATACACTCCCTCCCCTGACGGTCAAACACCCAGAGGATACGAGCTGTATAGTCACAAGCTGCAGGAGCACTATGAGAGAAAGACCACATCAGGCACCTGACACACACGGTGACACACACCCCTGATCCCACTGCCACTCAAATAGACAGAGACAAGGTTTGGGCAGGCACGCACCCAGTGGACACTCGGAGACATAGGGACACTTGAAAAGGGACCTCCACAGACATGTACCGCCACATGGACATCTGTAAGAAAATGGTGGCTCTGAGACCCAAGATGCCGATGAACACGCAAATCTGGGAGAACGCAGGTAGAGGCTCACAGCTGGCCACTGGCCCATGAGCCTTCACATCCGGGGCTCCCCCACCCCGGTGGAGCCCCGTCCTCAGCTGTGTTGGAGGGAAGCACAGGCTTCTTGGGCTCCTCTCCTCTCTTCTCTTGGTCCAGCCGGAGGAAAGTGCAAGACCCCAAATCTGTGCTTCAAGAGCAGAGGACAGGGACTGAGCAAACAAAAAAGGCTAGGCTCCCCGCAGGCTGGAGGCGAAGGCCAGCGGTCAGGCACTAGCACACGGGGAGTTCTGCTACTGCCAAGGCTGTACACCCACCGCTGCACACAAACGATGCCCAAAGGACCCTGTGAAGTGCTGACACAGGGTCCCACACATGCAGCCTGTCCCCATGGTGGCCCCAGGTGACAAGGTCTGGGTGCAGATGCAGAAAAGGCTCTAGAGCCATGCAGATGTCCCTGAAGCCACCATCAGGACCCATCCTTATACCCAGGCTCTTTACCTCATTCACACTTGTACACATACATACTCCTGCACAAAGCTCCAGAGATCAGACCTCAGGTGCACCGGGTCACACTCATAGTCAAGATTAGTGAAAGGGTCAGGGTAACCAGAGCCCCAAGAACGGCATCTGGTCCCCAGAGGGCTGTGCAGGCCTTGCCTCTTCCTTCCTGCCCCCTGGCCCCCACCATCCCTGCCTCAAACCCCTGCTGCCCTCTACTTGGTAGACGGGACCCTACCCGAGGGAAAATTGCTGGGCTGTGAGCTGGCCTCCCTCCTTCCAAATTCTTCTCTTGCTTCTTCTTCCAGGTAGTCCACTTAGATTTCTGTGGTTGAGAGGTGTTCAACCCTGCCTTCCACCCCACTGAAGCAGCCTTCCTTCAGTTTGGAAGGCCTGGGATGGCCTAACGATGGTAACCAAATGACAACCAAATGTCGTTCTGTTTCTTGAAGACGTGCCAGGTGTCTGAGCCTAGTACAACCTGAAAGGTAAGTACTATTATTGCCTAGTTTACAGACCAGGAAAATCCTGTGCTTCAGGTCACAGGATTAGAAGCTACAGAGCTGGAGCTCAAACTTAGCTATCTCATGGCAAAGCCCAGCTCTCAACCTCTGCTCCCACATCTTCCATCTGGGAGCCCTTGAGGCCACACGAGACATTCCTAGCTTGGCTAGGATGCCTGGTTCCACACTCCAGGAAGAGGGGAGCACCCCACTTCCCGCAATAACCCAGCAGAGCCCTCAGCTTCGAGCTCGGCCTGGACCAGCCTCAAAACATCTCATGGAGCCCAACCCAGGCTCAAGAGTGGCTTACCCCATCCTAACTCACACTGCACACACCTCCCACCCCAACCACGGGTATGAAGCAGGCAGGGCCAGCGCCAAAGAGAAAATGTGCTGGAAAAAGGGTGCCCCACATTGGTGAAAGGACGGGGAATGGCAACTTCAAGGGACAGAAGGGTGGCCCCAGTGACCCAGGGAGAGAGCTGAGAAGGAGTACCGTATTAGGGAAGCCCCAGCCCATTCCCCTCCCTTGGAACCACTGTGTGTGCGGCTTCACAGAAACGGGGTATATAAACATTCTACTGCTAATGTGGCTGTGTGGCAGGGAATGTCGGCAACTGTGTGTGTCTGAGGGTATGTGCATGTTTGTATATACACCCAGGTGAGCCGACAGCATTGAATAAAGGTGTGTGTCCATCCATCCATCTGTCCTTGGGTCTGTGTGTGCAAATGTGGGGGTAAGCACACACTCCAGTCAGCCTATAACTGAGGCATAGCCATGTGTCCATAAGCCAAGGTCAGCACACACGTCCCATCTTGAGGAGGCATGTGTGTTTATGTGTGTGTGCTGGGCAGGGATGAACACAGTCCATCTCTTGTGTCTGTAGGTTTGTCAATGCCATGTGTCTGGACATCAGCATAAGCGTGTCGTGTGCATCTCCATCTTGGTGGTATATGTGTATGTCTACATTCTGGCGTGTATCTCTGTTTTGTGTGGGGGGTGGAGTTCTATCCACCTACCCCCACCCCTCCCCTGAGGACTCAGGTCTGTGGCTGCAGTGGGCTCAAGCAGCTCCAGCAAGCACCCCGCCCAGCCGCCCTGGATTTCAATCCTTTTTCCAGAAGGAGATTTTCCTCCGCCACCCTTCCCCCTCGCCCACAGTGCCTTTCCCCGCCAGGGCCCCGCTGCTCCAAACTCGTTCCTGCTCAATCATTTATTGACTTTAAAATCGAAGCCAATTCTGGTTTGAAAAAGAGAGAGAGAGAGACACCGAGGCCAGAGAGAGGCAGAGTCCAAAATACAGAGGGGAGGGAGAACAGAGATGGAGCCAGAATCAGAGAGACATAGGGAGAGACAGGGACAGTCAAAGATAGGACAGAAACAGAGAGTGAGAGAGACAGAGACAGACAGAGAGAGAGACAGAGAGACAGAGATAGACAATGACTGGCAGGACAAACTATGGAAGCAGAAAAATTCATAAAAACAGAGACTCTGAAGCCAAGAGATGTAGCTGTTGGGAGGGACAGATCCTGCTGACCTGCAGACATGCCCACTTTCTCTTACCCAGCTGCCCTGGCACACTCAAGCTGTCGAAGCCTGGGCCTGTGACAGAGCTGAGCCCTTCTAGAATGCCACAGAGGAGAGCCCTGACCATCACCTTGAGCCTGGGGGTTACCCCAGCCCCTTCCTAGCCTTGTCAGGGTGGATTGGCTGGCATTTTCTTTCCCAAGGTGCTATAAAATCTGAGGGGCCAGAATCTCACCCAGCCTCAGGGAGTAGGCCAGGGAGCTGGGCTGGCAACTGGTGATCAAGGGGCTGCTCGAGTGTAGGGTCTTGGTCCCACTAGGCCCCAAACACTGGCCACACACACTAGCCAAGCAGAACTCCAAAGGCAACCATGGCTCAGACCCAGCAAGGTGGGCAGGATCATCATGTGGAAGCCCAAGATGGGGTGACTGGCCAGTGAGAGGCACAAATGTGGTGGTCCCCACATTGCCACAGCAGCCAAGGTGCCTGCTCACAACTGCATGTACACCATGGTATACACATGGGAGTGTGCATCTCACTAACATATACTCACACCTATACAGGAAAACCCACTCCCGGGGCCACACACACATCCATGCCACACCAGCCTGCCTACAGTCAACCCACAGGAGCTAACACACAGAACCACAAGATCGACACACACACACAGTTGCATCTGTTGACACACTCAAGAGCGTGGTATGGCCACAGCTGACACTGATCCCATACATACCCTCTTGCCTGTGGCCACACACCAGGCCCCTGTAGCAGCCATATTCACATGGATTCCCAGTCCCAGCTGCTCAGACTGGCAGAGGGCATAATTAGGACCCCTGGCCTAGAGACCCCACACAAGCAGATCCTGCTTGTGGGTGTCACTGAGCAGCCCCCAGGTGTCGCTCTTAGGAGTTTGTATTGCCAGCCTAGGCCTGGCCCTGCAGGTAGTGCTGCCAGGGCTGCTGTGGGACTCTGGGCAGTTCCTGGGTCCTCTCCGAGTCTGGGGCCCCACCTCAGGGAGGGTGGTGTATCAGGGCACGCACCCCCGGGGCCTTTGCCTCTGCAGAGCGCCGCGCAGGAAACTTCGCTGGAGGCGGGACAGGCTCTCGCAGTGCGCCAAGGTCGGCGCTGTTTTGCTTACTGCTGACCCGACGGCGTGGCCACAGCACTGTAGGCGGCGGCCACAGCTGCCTCCCGCCCTCGCGCCTCCGGGTGGCGGGACGGGATTCCCCGGGCCTGCCTGGTCCACCGCACTGCAGCCGGAGTAGCGGGGGCCGGAAAGTTTGCGCCGAGAAAAGTTTGGAGGTGGGGGCCGAGGCGGCGACGTCCAGGGTCGGTGGAGAGGCGCGGCCCGGCTGGCGGCGCGCCCATTCCTCCCTCCTCTCCCCTGCCGCTCCGAAATTTGGGAGCCCCGCCATTTTCTTAGCCCCGCTCCCATGTGAGGCCTGAACAAAGACTTTGGGGAGCCGCCCGGACCGCTCCGCCCGTCCAGGGCACCCCGGCCGCACGCCAGGGCCGCTGCCACGCACGCCGGCCGCTGCCACCCTCGGGAACTGCCGCGCCCGCCCCGGGGAGTGCCGCAGACCGACTCCCGGCTCTGCGCCTTCGGGATCACCCCCTGCCACGCTGTCACCCCCCGCAAACACTGCCAGCAGCCACGCTGCCCGGGTGCCGCCAGTTGCCCACAAGTCGGCGGGAGCCCCGCTGCCCACCGCACCCCAGCAGAACGCGCGCGCGAACACACGCGCGCGCGCGCACGCACACACACACACACACACACACTCACACACTTGCGCTCCAGGGCAGCGCCACGCACGCAGCCAGTCATCCCGGAGCCTCCGACAGGAGTCTGCCGGTGGGCAGGGTCGCACGCGCACGGTGACGCCCGCACGCGTGCCTGGATTCCCCACGGCCCGGCTTGCACCCCTCCGCCGCCCGCGGGCTCACCCCCTCGGCTACCGCGCGCCCCCTCCGTCCGCCCGCCTGCTTGCGCTGCCGGCCGGCCTCCTGCGCCCGCTCCCCTCCCCGGTCGCGCGGGGCGGCGGCCGGTACCTGGGTGAGGCAGTACGGGGAGTACATAGCTGGGCGCCGGGGCGAGAGCGCGGCGGCCGACCACGGCGAGGGGGAGGCCCGGCAGGCGGCGGCCGCGCTCAGCCTCGGGCTCCGGCTCGGCTCCTCTGGCCTCCGCCGCGCAGCTCCCGCCCGGCCCGCGGCCCCTCGCTCGGCCCGGCGCCGCTCCGCGCTCGCCGCTCGCAGGCTCGGCCCCGCCGACTCCGGGTCCGCGGCCGCCGCGCTTGCCGCTGTTTCTCGCGTCCGCCGCCGCCGCCGCCGCCGCCGCGCGTCTACTCCATGCCGCCGCCGCTCGGCTGGTCACCCTCGCCCGCCGCCGCCGCCGCCGCCGCGCTGTGAAAGTGAAAGTTTAGACAAAGTTTGGAAGCGGCGCACTCCGGGGAGAGGGAGCGGGCGGGCGGGCGGGCGGGAGGAGGGGCGCGGGGAGGGGCGGGCGGGCGGGCGGGGAGCGGCGGCCGCTGCGCACTCACACACATGCCCGCAGACACACACGCGCACACATATGCACGCAACACACGCGCGCCCCGGGGTTCACACCTACACTGCCACGCCGACACGTGCCACGTTCCAACGCACACATACATGGACACGCAGCGGGGCTCAGAACCCTCTTCACATGTCACCTATAGAACGCATCGCCACACATACCACATTGTGACAACAAAGCACACGCAGACACCTATGCACACACAGCATGAACACAACGCCAGGCACACAATCCACACACATGCACTCACACACACACCATGACTAGGAAAACAACCCACGACCCATACACTGACATGCACACAGGCCCACGATCACATGATGATACCCACCCACACTCATTCCAACAATGAACCATGTTTAGATACTCAAATACAGAAAGGCATGCCAACACGGGCCCCACACAGACATCACCAAGACACACACACATCGGTACCTGCTGACACATACAGATTCACGTTGACACAGGCATGATCACACAATCACACCCTGACAAGCTCCAGACACTCAACTCCTATACATTACACACATACAAGCTGTATACAGCGAGCAGTTGTAGCAATAAGAAGACACACCAGGCATGCAGAATGACACTGATAAAAAGAAGATGCACTAACACACCATCACACAAACACACACCATCAGCACCTGTACTTACATGCCAAACAACACAAGGAACATACTGATCTTGATACAAAGAGATGTAGTGTTACTGATATTGGCAGTCACGACAACACACAGGCACACACCACCTGATGCCCAGACGTACCCTGGGCCTCCTCTAACATGCTGACCAACAGTCACGCTGGCAACCCCCCTTGGGGGTTCACCTAGCCATGCACACAGGTGCTCAGGAGTAGGGGCCCCTTCCACACACACATTGCCACACACAACACACACTCATACTTGGCTCTAATTATGGGCATACACAGATCTAGCAGGGGTCACACAGTCCAACCTGCAAGGACAAAAATAGGCATGGAGGCCTTAGGTACATGTATGTACACCCCCTAGTGAGGTTCCAGTTCATCATGCAGGCCCTGGACCCCCCATTTCCAGAGCAGAAAGGAACTGGGGGAAATACGGTTCTGGGCACCCTGGCCTGAGTGCAGAAGGAGCCCTTGGGTGACCTGTGGGGTGGGTGGAGAGGTGGTGCCACAGCCCCAAGGCAGCTCCTGCTGAGACAAAGCTCCCTCCTGCTGCCAGGTGCATCCAGTACCTTCTCTCCCTCCTGGGCCAAGAAGTTGTGGCAATGCTCAGCTATGCATTGTCTGTCAGAAGGGTGCTGGTGCCCAGATGTATGGGGGCATGTGCGGGTGTGTGTGCATGCAGGGCTGGCTGTGTGGGGCACAAGGGTGTGTGTGTGTGAGAGAGAGAGAGAGAGAGAAAGATAAATGTCCCTGAGGGGCAATGCAGGGCAGCTGGAGCTGTATCCTCGGTGTCTATGTGGGTCTGAGAAAACAGACGCAGGTCAGTGGACATCCAGGAGTCCCTTTGTGTGGACCAGGGTTGTATAGCGGTGATTCGAGTCTGGCTGTGTGCCTGGGAGGTGTCTGTGAGTCAGAGAAGGTGAGCATCTGTCAGGCCCTGTGCCAAGCACTGGGGACATGGTAGGGACCAAGACAAAAACCTGTCCCTGGAGGGGCTGACATTCTAGTGGGAGTCAAGTGTAGACGGGGTCTGAGTTTGACAGGAAGTGCTGGCAATGAGGGTGCCGGGTGAGCATGTGTGTTTCAAGCTAACTGCCAAGTGTATATCGGCTCTGAGGGTCTCTCTGTCAGAAGGTGTCATGTATGTGATGAACTTATGTGTGTGTGGCAGGGATGTGGGTCTCCCTGGGTGTCCTGGAGTGTGCGTGACCAAGTGGGCAAGTGTTTGAGAGACCCAGCTGGTCTGTCTGCATTCAGGGTCTGTGTGGCACAGTGTCAGTGCCACTATAAATGTGTTTCTCTCTGTGGTATGGTCCCTGTGAGTCTGGGGCCAAGATGGGTATCTGTGTGTGCCCGAGTTTGTGTGCACAGGTGCTTGTGTGTGTCAAGGAGGGGGGCTCTGTGTCTTTGTCAGGGATGTTGGTCTGTGTGTGGCAGGCTGTGTTGGTGTATGTGAATAGGTATGTGTGTGCTCATGTATCAGGAAGAAGTCTCTGTGCACCCAAGGGTATGTCTGGGTACATGTCTGTCATTCCATGCTTGGAGGGCTCTGAACCCAGCATCTCTGGGTCCAACCCAGCCTCCCTGCCTGTGTGCCAAAGCCACTCTTCTGCAAGGCCCTGGCGGAGAGAATTGATACGTCCTTAAAAATTCAAGGGCTTCTCGTAAACAGAAACTTTTAACACCGTTTAAAGTTTCAGGGCCGCTGTGGCTGCCTCTGCAGCCGCTGCAAGAGGAGGGGGAGGGGGCACGGAGGAGGGTTTGGGGGGCTCTGAGGGGAAGGGGCAGGGCTACCAGAGGAGGGAGGGGACTAGGGACCGCGAGGGGCTGAGGAAAGGGGACAGGAAGGGGGTTTGGAGATCCAGAAGGGCCTGGATGGCTGAGGAAAGGGGCAGGGTGGAGGATAGGCTAGTAGGTAGGGTGGGGCAGAGAGGGGCGCAGGAAGAGGTGGGGAACGGGTGTAAAGGAATCTGGGGGGCTTTGAAGAGGCCCAAGAGAGGCTGAAATGTCTGAGAGAAGAAGTTGGGGACACGTGGGCCCAGAAGGAGTTTGGGGAGCCAAGGGGAGAGTAGATGGCTAAGGGAAAAGGCAGAGGATAGTTCGGGGGTTATGGGGCCTGGGCAAAGGAGAAGTGTGGGGGCTTAAGGGAAGAGCCATGGGAAAGGCCTGGGGAGAGGGAAGAAATGGTAGAGGGGTTTGAGGTGTCTGGACTTTAATGTAGCTGGGGGTTGCGGCGGGATCTTGAGATCCAGATGGACTCTCCTTGGCCTTCCGCAAATGGGCCACAAAAGGGGCACACTGCTCTGAAGCCCCTCACCTTGGGCCTAGTTTTGCCCCGCTTGCCTGCCTGTCCTCCCAGCCCTCCCCACCAGCCATGCCAGACCCTGGGGCTGGGCTCTGCCCACTTCCTCACCACCCTCCCAGTCCTGTATCCCACCCCAAACCTGGGCTCTGCTTGAACCCACATTCCATTCCAACTTTACACATACTCACACCATGCTTCCACTGTACATATACACAACACTTATCCTTCATTCATTCACACACAAACTCACACCACAATATTCAACCCTCCATTCACACACACACACAGGACACCCATCCTGCCATTCATACACACACACGACACCTGTCCTTCCATTCAGCACACACCTTCACTCTACTCCCTTCTCCACGGCCGCCAGCTGGGAGGATTTTTACAGGGAGGCAAAGGGGCTGCCCTGGAGGATGACTGTGTCCCCACGTCCCCTCCTCCCCAAAGCCCAGGTTTTAGGGTGCACTGGACCCTTGAGGAATCCCAAGGAAGAGGGGTGCTGCCAGGGGGCCTAGGCACAGCTAGAATCCCCCACATGCCCCTGTGCTGGGCTGCCCACCTGGCTACAGCTGGCAGCAGGTGTGTTCCTCCAATGCAGGTGTGTGGGGGAGGAAGAGGGGGGAGGAAGAGGGGGGAGGAGTGGGAACCAGGCCCATGGCACAACCGGCACAGGCTGCTGGGGTGGGGGGCGGGGGGCACTGAAACATCTGGGCTCAAGCAGCCATGTCCTGGAGCACTGAAGGTGGGGTCAGGCTTTACTGGGCTCCAGGGCAGCTGGGCAGGCTGCTCAGGAGGTGGGGTGGGGTGGGGTGGGGTGGGGTGGCAAACATCTGGCATACAAGATAAGTGAAGAGCCAGGCTGTGGGCACTGCCAGGGGTGGGGATAGGGAGACGGGTGTTCTAGGGCCCTCCTGGCAGGACAGGGGGTCCTCACTCCCCAAGAGGGCCAATGTCTCCCTTGCCCAGCCTGGTGGGCATGGTCTATGCCCCAGGCCTGGGGACCTAGCCTTGTACTTACTGCCCCAACCCTAGGCTAGGAGCCCTAGTGGGGTCTAAACCTGAAAAGTTACAGGCCCCACTCTCAAGTCAGACCTGACCAAGCACCCAGGACCTCACCACACACACAGCATCACAAGGACACACACAGGGGTACTCAGACACACAAAGATACAGATCCCCCTCCTCAGGAGAGTCATAAAATGCCATGATCACACAGGATCACCCAGAGATGCTATTCCACACCCTTCTAGAATCACACAGACACACAGTCACACAGACCTACCTTCCCAGAGCCACTCACAAAGTGACACTAATAGCAGCACCCCAGTCACACACAAAGACCCTCACCATCACCCCCCATAGAGACTCAAATATACACCAACTCACAAAGGCACACCAGCCACAGTCACATGGATTCCCAGAAGTACACACTGAGCCTGGTTACACAGATACACACAAAGCCACACATAGTCACATAGGGACACAAAACCTCACCTGGGACAAACTCATTGAATCTCACACACAGATGCTCTCAAAATCATCCATAGGTGTGGCATACACAAGGCCACATAATAATATACAGATGGCACACACACATGGACATACACAATTGCTCATGGTCACACATGGTCACACACAGACAGTTGGCCACATAACACCCAAAGACACACGCAAACATCCCAAATCACAAATGGGGACACGCAGGCCCGCCTGCAGCTGCACTCAAGGTCCCACAGGCCTACACTCCCATGTACCCCAGAGGCACAGCCTGGCCAGGGCCCAGGACAGGCGGGAGGCAAGGCCTCTGGTGGCAGGCGCTCATCTGAAGGCAAAGGCAAGGAGCTGGGGAAACATTTCATTTGCAGCCGGCAGGAGACCCACCCACCCGTCCTGGAAACCTGGCCCTGGCTCCTGAATGGGGCCTCTGTACCAGGCCACCACCCAGCTGACCCAGGGAGTGGATATCAGGGAGGTGAGCTGGCTGTACCATGTCACCAGTCAAGCCTCAGGGGCCAACCAGTCACACGCCAGGGCTCAGGCTGGAGTCCCCCAGCCTGGAGGAAGCCTCTCCACCCCTGTCCCTGCTACATCTGGAGACCACTCCTTCAATGCAGGCTGCACAGGGAAGACAGAGGGTCAAGGCCATGCTCCCACTGGTGTTGAAGCCCCAGGTCCCCCTGTCTCAGGCCTATGTGCATCTCCAGGCTGGGCAGCTGCCAGTCCCGTGTCACAAGTCCTCTCACTCCAGCATGGCTGTATATGACAGCATGGCTGAGCATGTGACAGTGTTGTGGTGTGTGGCCAGGCTCCCGGTGCAGCTGGGAGTGGATGAGGGCAGTCATAGTCCCTTGGCTCATGTCAGCACACACAGTCACATACAAAAAGTGTCACTGTCACACTATCAATCACACAGCCACACACACGGCCCCCCCGTTTCATCTTCAGTCACACTGTCACACGACGGCACAATCACACATGCTGTTATACACACTGTGCTGTCACACCTTTAACCACACATGGAACCACTGTCACACCTTCAACCAGCAACACTGTCACACCCTCAACCATGCTGTCACACATAGAAATACTGTCACACCCTCAACCATGTTGTCACACACAAAAATACTGTGACACCCTCAATGATTCTGGTCACACACACCTTAAACCACGTGGTCTCACATGTCCTCACGGTTAGCCTGACACACTAACCCTCGTACTGTATCAGTGTCACACTGACCAGCGGGGCACACTGACGTACTTTGTTCGTGTGCCCTGCAGTTGTGCTGGCCACATGGCCACAGAGTCACTGCCCCACCTGGTCACAAAGAGGGGAAGCAGATCTGATCACTTCATACCCAGAGTGTGTGGCACATAGATGTCCCTAGATCGGTGTTTGAACCAAGCCAGTTGCTCCATTAATACAACACACCAGCACTGTCACAGCGTCACAGCAGACATACGACAGAACTGCTCAAAGATACGCTGATGACACACGCTCAGGGCCTCACAGATGCAGGTGACAGGCACACAACCCTCACTGCCACACAAGGCCCACAGTCCCTGGACAGAGCTCCAAATAAGCCGTGGGTGACAACCACACCATCATTACAAGTACATCCTGTCACACAACAGTTGCTCTCCCCAGTGTCTGTCATAACATTGAGACAGCCCTTTAGCTGTCCCAATAGGCAGCCAGGCATGCTGACATGGACCCCACAATAGTCACTAGGACACCACCCCAGCCCCCCAGTTGTGGAGACAGGGACAAGCCCACGCTGACACCCCTCCTCCCCACTGTAGTCAGTGCATGGAGCACAGGGGGGGCTAATGGATGCACAGCTGTCAGCAGTGGGTGCCAGCCCCCTACCTCATGAATATTCATCAGCTGAGGCTCTCCTGAACCTATGGGGAGTCTGAGGTCTCAGGCAGCTGGGCACCCCCTTCTGTGCCAGGAGGCTCTCAGGTGAGGGGGGGCTCAGCAAGGCCCCAACAGTCCTCAGAACCTATAACCAGTCCCACACATAAGCACACATGAGTTTGTGATCACAGACTCCTCCAGACACACAAACAACAGTCACACAAACTCACAACTACACGCCCAAACACAGCCATCCACCATCATACCCACACACACCTCAGGCATGCAAACACAGGAAGACAATCACATGAACTCACGATCACAAACACATAATCACACTCAAACCACAGACATCCACTATCTCTGTCTCTTATACCCACCCCTCAGCCCTGCCGACACCCACAGTCACATGAACTCATAATCACACACACACACACACACACACACACATATGTATACACCCCAGGTATACAAACACAGGCACACAAACTCAGTCACATGACCACAAACATACACCCTCACACCTAAACTACACACTCACCAGTACACTCAGGCATGAAAATACAAGAATACACATACATTTCCAAACACACGGGTATACAGTCACCCCAAAACTACCACCATTTTTCATAAAACACCCACACAAATGCATAAACATGGACCCACAAATTTGCACATATAACCCCAACTGATTAGCACCCTAAAAGCACCTTCAACCACCAGCGCATGCACGCACACACACGCGCACACACCGATCTCACTCGATCCACCCCTGACAGTTTACAAAAGGGGGAACTGAGGCCCTGAGTGGCTAAAGGCCCCTTGGAGGACACCACTCCTGACTCCTGGCAGAGGCTGCGGCCGGGCGCCCCCTGCCGGTCCCGCCCCTCCAAGAGCGCGCGGGGCTGCGGGGCGCGGCGCGGGCACGCGCCTGACGTAACCATGGCATCCTTTTGGAGCGCGCGGCCCGCGCATAGGGAGGGTGGGGCGGGAGCGTTGCCATGGCGCCGGCGGGCCGCGTGAATGGGGCATTGTTCGTCTCGGCGCCCGGGCCGGGCTGTCCTGGACCCACCCGGACACACTCGGGCGGGCAGAGACGGGGAGAGAGAAATGGGGGAGAGACAGAGATTGGGGAAGAGACGGAGATAGGGAGAGAACAAGAGATGGAGAGAAACAGACAAAGCTGTAGGTGGGGAAAGACATTTAGAAAACAAGAACGAGAGACACAGATGGGGAGAGACAGGTGGGTGAGAACTGAGATTGAAAGAAATGCACCAATGAGGAAAGACAGACAGAGGGACAGACCAAGGAGGAGCAGATCCAGGAATTGTGATGTGAGATGAAGGGCTGGAGTGGGAGACAGGAGACAGAGCAGGACCAGACAGCCAATAATGCCAGAGCCCTGGCACTGTGCCTGGCAAGGGGGCCCGGCAGTGGACCAGGACCCCCAAAGTCAGAAGACGATGAGAGGTGGGAAGAGAAACAGTCATAGAGAGACCCAGTGAGATGGAGGAAGGGAATGAGGGAGTGCTCAGCGGGTCTCTGGTGTGCCACGCTTGGAAGGCACACTGCTAGCCTACACAGCTTCATACCTGCTGACAAGACACCATCAACACAGGGACCCAGACTTTGGGGACACTGTCCCAAACACTTCGAGACATCCTCATGGACCCAATGGCACCTACAGATACACCCACAGACACCCAGTGACACAGTCACGGTCAGACATGCCCTTCTGACTGGGACTCCAGAGTGACACAGTTATAAATTATGGCCCCATAAATGCACTGTCACATGAGGACCCTGCCAAATATGAGGTTTCAGACATGGTCACACACCACCACACGGGCTTGCACTCCATGGTAACACTGTCATGTGGCCAACCCAACCACACGGTGTACCTCACACATGCACACATTTCCTTCGCTCTTTCCATTCTGCCTTTGACCCAGCGACTGGGTGCCCTGGCCCCTGGCTCAGATTGGGGGAGGTCTGTTGGGGTGCAAGATTCAGTTCTCCAAGTTTGATAGACATCAGTCACCAGCCGAGATGTGGAGTGGAGGGAAGGGAGATGAAGCTCGGCCCCTCTTCCTCTAAAAAGTCTGGGTCAAGCAAGGCCTATGCAGTTTCTGAACTTCATGTCTGGGTCAGCTTGGCCCAAATCTGGACCAAGGGTGTCCCCTGGTGGCCATGTGTGGTCTCTGCACCCATCTGGTGGGGTGATGGCCAGCGGCCCAGGGGCCCTGTCGGAAGAGAAGGGCAGAGAGGACAAGCCCAGCCTCAGTACACAGAACCCAGAGACCTTCTGAAGCCAGTGTCTGGAAGCCAGGGTCTGGAAGTCAGAACCCAGAGCCAGAATTCAGAGTCAGGACTCCAGATCCCAGAATTCAGAGTTGGATCTAGATTCCCAGGTATCAAGATCTAGAATCCCGATCCAAGAACTGGAACCTAGAATCTAAAATCCAGATCCAAGTGCCCAGAATCCAAAGTCCAAAAATCTAGATCCTGTCCTCGGAATCTAGAATTGTGGACTCAGAATCCAGACCCAAGAACCCAGAGCCCAGAGAACCCTCCTCAAAGCCACGCCCCTGCCTTCCTCAAGCCCCCAGATTAGAGCTGGGCAGTAAGCAGGGGTTGGTAAGGACAGAAACTGACTGGAGAAGCAGAAGTGGAGCCCTGCAGTGACCACACAGCCTCTGGGCTGCTACCCCCACGTGTTTACACACACACACACACACACTCCAACGGGATCTTACACACAGACCCACATGCCCAAATGTATAGCCTGTAACCCTCAGATATGTATCACAACACACCCTTATATGCATATACACAATCACACACACACACCATCACAGGTACATCTTGACACACCATCACTCAGACACCCAGACTTGCCATTTGCTCCTCTTCCCACACACGACAAATTCTCATCTCTATACCCGAACAACGTCAGAGCAGCTCCCCACCCTCCATGATCCCACCAAGCTTGGACACATAGCCACCACACCCAGACACACACAAAAATCCCACACCCTGACAAGCTTCCAGAATTGTGCAGGCACACATGCACACACTTCCCCAAACACAGAGAAGCCCCATGCCTTGGCAGCCACAAAGCCCCTGGGAATAGGACCCCTGGGATGGGGCTCACCACACACCCCCATACCCACCTCAGCCCTCCCTGCCTGGCCGGCTGGCGGGCTTTAATACAGATGCCAAACTCATAATTGTAACTGAGGGTGACAGGGTCACCTTGAGCCCCAGATGCTCGCATGGTGACAGATGGCGTTGGCAAACCTGATTAGCAGCCCCCGTGCCAGCGCCTGTGGCACCTGCATCCCTGCCCCTCCTCCGCTCCCCCAACACTCATTACCCACCCATTACTGGGCCTAAGGGGTGGGGGTGGGGGCCGGCTGGCACTGCCCAGGAGGGGGCAGGGACTCCAGGGCTCCCCTGGCACCAAGGTTCCCAGCTGGCTCCCTGGCTGGCAGGAGGTGGGCACAGCTGAAATGGGGGGAGCAGGCGCCTTATATGCCTGCCAGAGAGAGGGGTGGGTGCCCACAGTGCCAAGGCTGAGCTACCCATTCGGCCGCTGCCTGAGGTTTGGCACAGAACCTTGGAGGTAGGAGGGAGAGTGCATCCCCCCCCGTGGGCCCCTCATGATTTCCCCACACCCCAGGCTCTTGAAGCAGGGCCTTGGGAGCTGCCTGCCTGGCCAATTCCCATCCCTCTGTGCAGACCTGTGGGGTCAGAGGTCACGGGCTCCCACGGCCCCCCGCTGGCCTGGCTGGCCCATCTGTTTCCTCAGGTTCCCTCCTCCTGCTCCCCTCACCTGGGGCCTTCCTTCCTGAGGCAGGAAGAGCGCTGAGGGGGGCCTGGCCGCCCCCCCTCCTGCCTTCGCTCCGGGGAGCATTTGGAGGCAACCCTGACAGCGCCACATGTCCCTGTGTCTGTGCCAGACGGGACCATCTGCTAGGGCCCTGGTTCCAGCCGCCCAAAGCCAGGTTGCCCTCGTCCACTG
This sequence comes from Craseonycteris thonglongyai, assembly GCA_004027555.1. Classification (NCBI taxonomy): domain Eukaryota; kingdom Metazoa; phylum Chordata; class Mammalia; order Chiroptera; family Craseonycteridae; genus Craseonycteris; species Craseonycteris thonglongyai. The sequence goes on along the minus strand of PVKE010000152.1, from coordinate 43,737 downwards.
CAGACTCTGTGTCCAGCTGAGGAGGGAGCGCTCCCCATACCCACATTCCACAGGGCCATGCACTCCCAGGGAGCACCAGTTGGAGGAGCTAACATCCAATTCACAGATATACACATAACTGGGTTTGGCCAACCTTTATGGTTCCTGTAGAATGCCACACTGGGCATGGGGCTGGGTGCAGACGGGGGGTGGGGGGGTGCAATTGGGAGCTCGTAGGTCCTGCCTCTCTGACTTGGGGAGTACAGTTTTCCTCCAGCAGCTATGTCTGTCTTCCTGCCTTGAGTTTTGGGGGTCCCTAGGACAGGGTCGTCACAGTTATCTCCTGGTCTGGGTGGGGCTGTCTGTCCTCCCTGCCGTTGGGAGTGTGTCTTTGACTCATTCCGTGAGGAAGTCCAGCCTGGTAGTTAAAAGCAGGCGCCACACTGCCTTGGGTTAGAATGCTGGCTCTGCCACATATTGCTGTGTGACCCTAAACAAGTGGCTTTGCCTCTTGGGGCCTCAGTTTCCTTCTCTGTAAAATGGGGTGATACCCCTATGTCATCAGGTGGCTCGGAGGATGACGAGTAAGTACACGTCAAACACTTAAAGCTGGGCCTGGCCAACAGTGAGCACTGTAATGCGAGCTACGACTACAAGTGATCCACCTCTACAGTTGGGGCTGTGTCTGGTGTCCCCAGAGCTTGGCAAGGACTCAGGAGGCCCAGCTGGCTGACCCTGCATCTCTGATCTCTTTGACCCAGTGTACATGATCCAGGTCGGTGTCTCTGTCGGCTCATCTCCCCACATCTCTCCCAGGTGTGTGCGTCTGTGTGTCTGTTCATGATGCTCAGCTCACACCTTCGGACTGCACTGACAGCCCTCGACCAGCACTGTGGATGTCTTCACCCGCCGGCGGGAGGCTGTGCTGCCCACTTGACACCACAGGAACACAGATGTCCAGCGCCTGCTAGTGGGTGCACAACTATTGCAGAGGACAAGTGGGGTGGGGTCCACACTGGGGACGTAGATCGAGGAGCAGTGGCCAAAGCAGAGGTAGTTGCGAAGGCGCACAGTTGTGCATCCCAACCTGGAGAGCACCTGGGTCCAGAGGTGAGAAGACAGATCAGAATGATTGCTCAGCCACTTCCACCCCACTGTGAAAGGCATAGCTGCCTGGGCTCAAAGCTGACTGCCACCTGCTGGCTGTGTGACTTGCAGTAAGTTACTCAACTTCTCTGGGCCTCGGTTTCCTCACATGTGAAATCATCAAAGTTCAACCAGCAAAAACAGAAACTACTGTAGGCCTTTTGACAGAGGATTAATACAGAGAAGAGCTGAGGGACAGCAGGAAGGGGTGGCATTACAGGAGTCTGGAGGGGCTTACACAGAAAGCCCTCCCTAGCCCATTCACTGGCACACAGTCAGTGCTCAGTAAATGTTAGTTCCTCCTATGATTCCAACTAAGTGGATCTATCAGCTCACTCCCTTGATCATGGCCCATCTCTGTTTAAACCCTGCACTCCTGCTCTGCTTCTCTCCCACCTCTCATCTCCCTCCCCTCTCCCTCACTCTGCCCAAGCCACCCCAGCTTCTTGCCCTGACTCACACAGAAATTAGCAGTTAAGGCAGGCCTTGAACCCAAGTACACCTGGCTCCAAAGCCTGGGCCATAAACAACACACCATATGAATTCCTACAGCCGTTATGGAGCACCAGTTGAATGCAGCTGTGACGGTGCTGCCCCTCCCGCTCCCAGGCTGCCCTTAGGAGGCAGCACATCATTCAACAAACACAGCTACCACAATGTGCCTGGCTCTACTTGAGGGCCTAGGGACAGGAACACAGAAGTGAACAAGGCGTAAAATGCCCGCTATGGTGGAGCAGACATTCTACTGAAGAAGACAGACAATAAATGCAATTACAGAATCAATTTCACTTGTTAGGTGATGATGTGTACTACAACAAGAAATAAAGGGGGAAGCTGGGATGACTGAGCAGGTTAAGCTCTCGCTTTGAAGCCCCGGGGACCAGGGATCGAATCCCGGCTCCAGCCCATGCGGACCCACATGCTGAACTGGGGTGTGCCCCCAGTTCAGTTCTGGCCGGGGCCTATGTGGGAGGCTCCCGGCCCAGTTCCTGCCCTGAGCAGCCCCATGCCCACCTGTGGAGTGAAACTATATGGAAAACTAATGTCAACTATGGAGACTGCTCTGAGCCCTTCCCCTTCTCTCTGTCTCTGTTTCTCTCTGTCAAAAATCAATAAAATAAATCTTAAAAAAAAAAAAAGAAAGCAAAAGGGGGGCAAAGAAATGGGGTGGGAGGTGCTGCATTTTTAAATGACATCTCAGTAAAAACCTGAAGGAGGTGAAAAAAGGAGCCATAGAATGTGTGTGTGTGTAGGGGGGAGGGGGCTAAAGGCAAAGGAACAGCCAGTTCAAAGGCACTGAGGTATATCATGTTGGTGTGTCTGGTGAAAAGTAAGAGTAGCAGGAGTAAAGTGGGTGAGGGAGAGATGGAAGAGGTGAGGGCAGGGAATGGACAGGCAGATGGTACAGGACCTTGTGGGCAGAGAGAAGGACTTGGGCTTTTGCTCTAAATGAGGCAAAGCATTCTGAGTAAAGGAGAGATGTGATCTGACCCAGGTGCTCACAGGCGCCCTCTGGCCACTAAAGGAAAAAATAGACTTGGGGAATGGTAGTGCTAGCAGAAGCTGGGAGAACAGGATGGGGGCAACTGCATTGGCCCAGACAGGAGAGGCTAGCCCCCATTATATAAGGGCGGAAACTGAGAATCAGAGATAAGTAAAGAATGCAGGGCTTGACCCAAAATCTGTCAAAGCTGAGACTCAGCCCTCTCCCTTCCCCACCCACATACTCACCTGAGTAAAGGGCACAGCCTTGCACATTTCCTGGGCCACTTCCTGAGGGTCCAGGGGGAGAGACATTGTGGTAGCCACCTCTTGCCCATGCTGCAGCCTGTCTGTCCCCAGCTGCCTGTTTTTTTGCAGGTTTAAGAAGGCCTTCCAGCTGCTGAAGGCAGAGGATGACACCAGGGAGGCTAGGGGCCCTCGGCCCAGAATATGTGTCTGATTGGCAGCAGCCCAGGGCTGGGGCGAGGGCCCATGGGGTCCAGGCCTCGCCAAGCCTGTAGGCAGCCAGGCCCCACTGAGCAGGCTCAGGAGAGTGGTTAGCTGGCCAAGGAGCATCTGTCCGTCTGAGACTGGGCTCAGGGTCCTGGAGGCAGTCGACCCTGCTGTCTAGTAGAGTGAGGTCTGCGTCCTCCAGACCTGCTTTTAATGGTCTGCCCCCAACCTGGGCAGCCTGGGAGGTGCCTCTGTGAACCCACCACGGGGAGGAGAGTAAACCAAGACCTGCTGGGTTCCCACCCCTGGCAGGGGGCCTGGGGCTGGGCCTGCTGGTGTGTGGGCTGGGGGACCAAGAAAGACAGGTCTAGAGGCTGGGGCTTGGAGCACAGTGCCGAAGTCCCTGAGGGTTCCTTTTCTCACTGGGGCCCCATTTGTCCATTTAACAAAACCAGATTTTGCAGGTAAGCTACTCAGGATTCAGTCCCAGCATTGCAACTTCCTGGCTGTGTGACCCTGCTCAAGCCCCTTAACCATTCTGGGCCTTAGCCTTCTCTTCTAGAATATGGAGATAATAACAGTCTCTACCTGGTAGGGTTGTTCTGAGGAGTCAAGGAGATCATTTACGTAAGGGTTTAAATTAGAGGCTAGAACACAGTAGTGCCATGAGTACGGTAAGCTATGATTAACATTATTGCTGTTGGTTTTCCTTTAGCACCTGTTAAAGGCGAGGCATAATCGGAGCACTGGGGATACAGGTGGACAAGACAGAAGTCCTCCCTGTTGCAGATTTTACATTGTAGCACAGAAAACCAGACAATACAAGATCAATAAGATTATTTCAGAGTCAAGTGTTAACAAGATATCAAAAAGGGATGAGCCTTGGGGGTGTCTTGGCGGGGGCTTCTGCCCCAGAGGTGGTGAGGGAAGGCCGACCTGAGAATGTAACATTTTTGCAGAGCCCTGAAGTGGTGTCTCAGGCGATATGAACAGCCTGGTGCTGGGGATGGAGGTTGGAGTGCTTGAAGCACGTAGGGGTGGGAGCCAAGTACCAGGCTTTGGGGCCCCGGCGGGGTCCCGGTGGGTCCTGACACCTCTGCGGGCGCCATCTCGCACCCAGGTGAGGCGCTGCAGGCCGCGGGGCCGTGGGAAGCTGCAGGACGGGTCCTTCCCGCGCCCCACAGCCGTGCGAGGGCGCGCGCTCGCCCTCTGGCGGCGGCTATCGGGACTGCGCGCCGGGCTCTCGGTACTTGCCCTCAGACGCCCCACCTGCAGGTGCGCGAGCGCCTACCAATGCACCCTGCTACATCTCAGCTGCTGAGCGTCCCGCAACCTGTCCTTCCGTTGTCCTCTGGACGCAGCTAACGGCAGCTTCATTCAGCCGGGTGCTAAGTCCTCAAACTTCGGAGCATATTTGACTCCTCTCTTTCTCTAACCCCACCCTCTCCCCAATCTGATTTAACAGCAAGTCCCGTCCACTTCAAAATCTACCCAGGGGAAAGCCAGCATGGCTCAGGGGGTTAAGCGCTCGCTTTGAAGCCCCAGGGACCGAGGATCGAATCCTGGCTCCGGCCCAGGCGGACCCACATGCTGAACTGGGGTGTGCTTCCCGAATGCGGTGAGGCCCCCAGTTCAGTTAAAAAAAAAAAAAAAAAAAGCTAGTTCTAAAGAGTGGATCCTTTTGGGGAAGCCGGGATGGCTTAGTGGGTTAAGTGCTCAGTTTGCAGCCCCAGGAACCAAGGATCGAATCTTGGCCCCAGCTGTGCAGACCCATATGCTGAGCTGGGGAGTGCCCCCAGTTCAGTTCTCACCCGGGCGTGACCCCAGCCCAGTTCCTGCCCTGTGCAGCCCCGTGCTCACCTGTGGAATGAAACTATGTGGAAAAACAAGTGATGTACAACTATGGAGACTGTTTGGGGCCCTCCCCCTTCTCTCTGGCTCTGTCTCTGTATCTCTTTCTCTGTCAAAAACAATAAAAATAAATCTTTAAAAAATTGTTTTAATCATGCAAAAAGAAACTTAAAAAGAGGAAAAGGTACAAATTAAAGCATTGTCCTGTTCCTTGCTTTTTACATTAACTATTTGGGGCATTCAAATAACCCCCACTGTACTCATTACTCCAATGAGTACAAAAGGTTAAGCTCTTTTTTTATAACTGTGAAGTCCAGAAATCAAATCCTGACCCTGGTCATGCAAACCCATATGCTGAACTATGGCTGGATGGCCATATTTTCACTTCCCATGTGGAAGGCCCCCAGTTCAGTTCCTGCCCTGTGTGGCCCCACATCCACTTGTGCGGCATGAAACTTTGTCACAACTAATGATGTGCAACTATGGAGACTGTTCTGGGCCTTCCCCCTTCTCTGTCTCTCTGTCTCTCTCTCACCTTCTCTCAAACAATAAAATAAATCTTTAAAAAGAAATCAAAGATTATAGATACGACACTCACTCTATACTTGTCCCTAATCCCTGAATTTGCCAATCATAATCCTCATGGCTGCATTCATATATATACATTCAGAAAGGATACATAAAATTGTTTTGTGTGTTTTAAATTTAATATACATGGTATCATAATGTATAGACCCTTTTAACGTTCAGGAGTATTCCACTGAACATACATACCCCAAATTTATTTCTTCATTATCCAAAATTTAACTATCACATTCCTGCAAAGAACATTTTGGAGCATGACTCTTTTGCATCTGGCTTTTTGCACTTACTCCCTCGGGCTGGGAGTTTGCTCCGTATCAGTGGTTCATATTCCTAGCTGCACATCTGAGTCCCTTCTAAGTGGGGAATTGATGCCCAGACCTTGCTCCAGATCAACTGTACTGGAACCTTACGTATAGGCAGCAGGCACTGGTGTTTTTCAAAAGCATCCCAGGGCTGCTATGAGCCCCTGGGCTGTACTGTTATATACAGCAGTAGATCTCAAACTTCAGTCTGCATCAGTGTCATCCGAAGGGCCCTCACACAGAAGGCCCCACCTATAGAGTATCTGATCCTATGATGGAGCCTGAGAACCTGCATTTCTAACAAGTTTCCAGGTGACGTTGATGCTGCTGGCCTGGGGAACACACTTAGAGAACCATGACATAAAGAGCATCTTTATTCTTTTTTAACATCTGCATAGTACTTCATCCTATGGACATTCAGACATCTCTTTAACATGTCCTCTATTCTTGGACATTTAGGTTATTTTTCATCTTTTGTAACAAGAAAAAAAGTGCCTACAATGGAATATCATTGGGCTATTACTAATTTGCTAAGTCTGCCATATTAAAGTACCCCCAACTTGGGGGTTTTAACAATGGAAATTTATTGTCTCATGATTCTGGAGGCTGGAAATCCAAGATCAAGGCGTCAGCAGGGTTGATTTCTTCTGAGGCCTCTCTCCTTGGTTTGTAGATGGCCATCTTCTCCTTTGTGTATGTCTGTGTTCAAATGTCCTCTTTTTATAAAGACACTAGTCATATTGGATTCAAAACGTTTACCTTTCATAGTCATTTTGACTTTGAGGAAGAACCAGAAGTTGCACAGTGCCAGATTCAGTGAATTAAGTGGATCAGGACACACCATAATGTTTTTATTTGACAGAAATTGCCATACCAGAAATTATGTGACCTGAATCAATAAGGACATTGAAGCAACCACAACAGCACAACTAAAGAGACTCGTGAAAGACAACTTCCAGAACTGCTTCAGAAAGTGACAAGAATGATGGAATACGTGTGTTCAAAGTGAGGGGTGAGGTATGTTGAGGGGAATTAATGGCAATGTGTCTTTTACTGTAATACATTTTAAAAAATATATTTTAAATATTGTTTGAGAGAAGGTGAGAGAGAGAGAGAAAAAGGTCCCAGAGCAGTCTCCATAGTTGTATGTCCTTAGCTGTACATGATTTTACTCCACACAGGTAGATGTGGGCTGTTCAGGGCAGGAACTGAACCTAGGGCCTCCCTCATGGGAGGCAAGAAACTTTGCTACCTGGCTGGCAGTTACCATTTGCACCACAGTTCAGCACATGGGGTTGCACAGGCCAGGGCTGGGAATCAAACCCTGGACCTTACAACTGAGAGGGAAGTGCTCAAATACGGAGCTATTGGTATCCCCTGTAATAACTTTTTTTTTAATTTAAACATTCACGGTATTTTTTTTTTAGCACACCACATGTATATATGATGGAAATAAAAGTTTTACCAAATAATACTTACGGTACCCTTACTATATGTGATACAATCTGATCTATTTATTCTATTTATTTTTCTATTAAAAATAACTGCTCGGGGAAGTCAGGATGGCTCAGTGGGTTAGGTGCTCACTTTGCAGCCCTGGGGACCATGGATCGAATTCCAGCCCCGGCCCCTATGGACCCATATGCTGAACTGGGGAGTGCCCCAGTTCAGTTCTCACCGGGGTGAGACCCTGGCCCAGTTCCTGCCCTGTGCAGCCCTGCCCACCTGTGGAATGAAACTATGTGGGAAAACCAATGATGTGCAACTATGGAGACTGTTCTGGGCCCTCCCCCTTCTCTCGGTCTCTGTATCTCTCTCTCTCTCTCTCTCTCTCTCTCTCTCTCTCTCTCTCTCTCTCTCTCTCTCTCTGTCAAAAACTATAAAAATAAATCTTAAAAAAAAAAAGTTATAATATTCTGACACATGCTACAACATAAATGAATCTAGATGACATTATACTAAGTGAAATAAACCAGTCAGTCACAAAAGAACAAATACTGTTATGATTCCACTTATATGAAGTCCTTAAAGGGGTCAAATTCATAGAGACAGGAAGTAGAATGGTGAGAGCCAGGGGCTGGGGGAGGGGAGAGGAAGAATTAGTGTTGAATGAGGACAGAGTTTCTGTTTTGTAAGATGACAAAGTTCTGGAGATGGATAGTGGTGATGGTCACACAACAATGTGAAGATGCTTAATACTGCTGAACAGTATGCTTAAAGATGGGGAAGCCCGCATGGCTCAGTGGGTTAAGTGCTCACCTTGCAGTGCCCGGGACTGAGGATCGAATCCCAATCAAATCCCAATCAAATCCCAATCGAATCCCGACCCGTGCGGACCCATATGCTGAACTGGAGAGCTCCCCCAGCTCAGCTCTCTCTCTGTCAAAAAAATAAGTACCAAAAATGGGTATGATAAGTTTTATGTGTATTTTGTCACAATTTTAAAAAATAAATAAAAACAATTTTTTTTTAAGATTTATTTTTATTGTTTCGACAGAGAGAGAGAGAGAGAGATACAGAGACAGAGAGAGAACTGAACTGGGGGCACTCCCCAGTTCAGCACATGGGTCTGCATGGGCCGGGGCCGGGATTCAATCCTCGGTCCCAGAGCTGTAAAGTGAGCGCTTAACCCACTGAGCCATCCCGGCTTCCCAATAAAATTTTTTTTTAAGATTTATTTTATTGATTTTGACAGACAGACACAGAGAGAAGGGGGAGGGCCCAGAGCAGTCTCCATAGTTGACAGCATTAGTTTTCCATATAGTATCACTCCATAGGTGGGCGAGGGGCTGCGCAGGGCAGGAACTGGGCTGGGGGCACACCCCAGTTCAGCATGTGCACCCGCATGGGCCAGGTCCGGGATTCGATCTTTGGTCCCTGGGGCTTCAAAACGAGTGCTTAACCCACTGAGCCATCCCAGCTTTTCCAAAAATAAATAAATTTTAAATATTTTTTTCTATGAATTATTATTCCTTAATTGTAAACCTGGAAATAAATTAAGTGCTGGTTGTAACCCACCTCATTGATTTCCTGAATCAATAATGGGCCCCATGACTCACAATGTGAAAAACACAGCTACACAACATGTACAATAAATCTACAGGGATCCATGTGGAAGCATCTGGAAAGTATAAAGTTAAGGGAGAAAAGTTGCAAACTAATACATTCAAAACACATTTATGTAAGCTGTTTAAAAATATATTGTACAAGGGGGATGCCGGGATAGCTCAGCAGGTTGAGAGCTTGCCTTGAAATGGCAAGGTCCAGGGATCAATTTCCAGCCCCAGCCCATGCAGACCCATATACTGAACTTTGGAGGAACTGGCAACCACCTAGATGACAGTGAAAGTTCTCATCTCCCATGCAGGAGAACCTTAGTTCAGTTTCCGTCCTGTGTGGCCCCACATTGGTTCCCTCCCTGCACAGCCCCACATCCATCTGTATGGAATGAAACCACATCACAACTAATGATGTACAACTATGGAGTCAGCTCTGAGCCCTCCTCTCTTCTTTCCCTCCCTCTCGATATAGATATAGATGATATAGATATAGATATATAGATGTGAAAAAATATCTATAGAAACAGATATATAGCTATATATAGATATCTATCTATAGATATAGAGATAGATTAGATATAGATATAAATATATAAATATATAGAGAACGTAGAGTAGTGAAAATATTGTTACTCATGAAGAGTTGGCGGGGGGGAGGTGAGAGTGGACACCGGATGTGTGGTGATGGAAGGGGAGCTGATTCTGGGTGGTGAGCACATAGTGCAATGCATGGGTGATGTGATGTGGACTCGTACATCCAAAAACTATCTTATTGTTGCCAATCAATGTCACCCCAATAAATTTAGCAATAAAAAAATTAAAAAATTAAGAAGAAATAAAAACACTAAAAAAAAATAGTTGTTACTCTTGAGGACAGGGAGAGAAAGGGGTGGCATTTGCAATTGTCACTGGAAGCTGTCACAGTAGGGGGTCAAGTTTTTTCAATTTTGAAGAGATGCCAAGATGGCTCAGTGAGTTAAGCCCTCACTTTGCAGCCCATGGGTCTGAGGATTGAGTCCTAGCCCTGGCCCATGCAGACCCATATACTGAAATGGGGCATACTTTCCATGTGAAAGGCCCCCAGTTTGGTTTGTGCCAGGGTGAACTTCCCATGTGGTAGCGGCACCCTACCCAGTTCCCACCCTGCATCCCCCTGCGGCCACCTGTGGGATGAAACCATGTTGAAAACAAATGACTAATGGCGCACAACTATGGAGACTGCTCTGGGACCTCTCCCTTCTTTCTGTCTCTCTCTGTCAAAAAACAATAAAATAAATGTAAAAAAAAGTTTTATCAATTTTTTTAAAAAGATCTGAAGCAATCGAGCTAAAGTGATAATACTTGTTAAATGTGAGTGATGACATAAGTGACGGTACTCTGTGCTTTTGAAATAATTTTTTTTTTTTTAAAGATTTATTTTTATTGTTTTTGACAGAGAGAGATACAGAGACAGAGAGAAGGGGGAGGGCCCAGAACAGTCTCCATAGTTGCACATCATTGGTTTTTCCACATAGTTTCATTCCACAGATGGGCACAGGGCTGCACAGGACAGGAACTGGGCTGGGGGTCTCACCCCAGCAAGAACTGAACTGGGGGGGCACTCCCTAGCTCAGCATGTGGGTCAGTACGGCAGGGGCTGGGATTCGATCCTTGGTCCCCAGGGCTGCAAAGTGAGCACTTAACCCACTGAGCCATCCCGGCTTCCCTGAAATAATTAATTAACACTGTAAATAAGAATGTACAGGGAAGGCCAGGATGGCTCAGCAGGTTAAGTGCTTGCTTTGCAGTCCCCGGGGACTGAGCATCGAATCCTGGCCCTGGCCCGTGCAGGCCCATATGCTGAACTGAGGTGTGCTTCCCATGCAGGAGGCCCCCAGTTCAGTTCTTGACCCCTCTCCTCTGGTTTGGCCCCTGGCTCTAGAGGGCATGCCTCCCATGCAGGAGGCCCCTGCCCACCTGTGTGGAATGAAACCATGTTGAAAACTGATGACATACAACTATGGAGACTGCTCTGAACCCTCCTGCTTCTTTGTCTTTCTGTCTCACTCTGTCTCTGTCAAAGACAATAAAATAAATCTTAAAAAAGAAACAAACAAAAAAACATTCATTGACAATGTTGTGCAACCATCACCATCATCCACCTCCAGAACCTTTTCATCTTCCTAAACTGAAACTGTCCCAATCAAACATGAATTCTTTATACCCTTCCCCAGCCCCTGGCACCCACCATTTCACTTTCTGTCTCTATTAATTTGACTCCTCTAGGACTTCATATAATTGGAATCATACAATATATGTCCTTTTGTGACTGGCTTGTCTTCCAGGTTCATCCATGTGGTAGCATGAGTCAGAATTTCCTTCCTTTTTAAGGCTGAAATCCACTTACTCTGGGAGGTGACCACATAATGCCATAAACAGATGATGTAATGTAGAATTGTACACCTGGTACCTATAATTTTTACCAGCTAATGTCACCCCAATAAATTTAATAATAAAAAAGCTGAAATCCTTTTATTTAAAGTGTTTAATTTCTGCACTGTGATCAAACATTTAAAACATTTTAGAAACATAAAGTATTAAACTGAAAGGCATACTTAAATATTTACAAAATTTTAAATATTTGTACATAAATATCTTAATAATTACATACATTAAATGTTTTATTTAAAAAATTTCTATTTAAATATTTAAGTAGTTAAACATCTAGGTAAGGTTTTTAAATAATTATTTAAAATAAGTTTTAATTAAGATATCAAAAAAGCATAAAATAGTCAATGTGATGAACAATATATAAATGTGTTTAAAATTAAGTATTTTAACAATCACTTTAGATTTTAAATATTTAAATGAAAATATAAAATATGTAGATTAAATTTAAAATGGAAATATTTTAAATAAACATTCAAATAATTGTTTAAATTTTAAAGATTTATTTTTATTCTTTTTTTGACAGAGAAAGCGACAGAGAGAAAGGGGAGGGCCCAGAGCAGTCCCCATAGTTGTACATTAGTTTTCGATAGTTTCACTCCACAGGTGGACACGGGGCTGCGCAGGACAGGAACTGACCGGGGGCCTCCTGCATGGGCCCCAGTACCAACACAACTGGGGGGCACACCCCTGTTCAGCATATGGGTCCACGTGGGCCCCGGCCAGGATTCCATTCTCGGACTAGACTGCAAAGCCAGCGCTCAACCCGCTGAGCCATCCCATCATCCTGATTGTTTACATTTTAAATATTTAAATTTAATATAAAAATTAAATGCTATTTAAATATATAAGATTAAAATACCATTTTAATAAATAACTGCTAAAGTAAAATTCAAAGTTGTACTTGAAGACGTATAAAGCCTATTACGCCCCTCTTTTCGCCCTTGCCCTGAACTGAGGCAGCAAGGACGCCCTGTCCAGACCCCGATGGGACTTTTGGCACAGGCAGCGCTGTGGCCAGCCCGCCGCCCGCGAGGACCCCGCACAGCCAAGATGGCGGCGCCCGCGAGGCAGGCTCGCAAACTGCTTGGGCTGCCGGCGACCCTGCGCCCAGGCTTCCGCGGCTACCGAGCGCCGCCGCCCCCGAGCCGCTCTCCGGGGCCCTGGTGGCCGGACCCAGATGACCCGCTGACCCCACGCTGGCAGCTGGGGCCGCGCTACGCGGCCAAGCAGTTCGGGCGGCATGGCGCTGCCTCCGGCGTAGCCGCCGATTCGCTGTGGCCGTCGCAGGAACAGCTGCGTGAGCTGGAAGCTGAGGAGCGAGAATGGTACCCGAGCCTAGCGGCCATGCAGGAGTCATTGCGAGTGCAGCGTATGGCCGAGGAGCAGGAGCGTCAGGCCAGGTGCGTGCAGTCAGGCAGGCATTTGGTGGTTAATCGCGCCCTCCGCGGCGGGCTGGGTGAACTGTAACCCACCGGTGCTTACCTCATCGGGCGCCTAATGGGAGGGGGCGGGGGGCAGTGCCTGCTCAGCCACCTGCAAAACAGACTTCTGAGTAACAGTCCATTTAGTCATTCATCAGCACAACTTAACTGAGCGCCTGTAAGGCCTTGTGCCACATGCTGAGGACACATCAGGGAACAAAACAGGTCATTTCAGATGGCAACAGAGAACCATTGTATAAGATGAAATTTGGTGACAAGTATGTGCCAGAGGGCGGTTTTAGGGTGGGACTTAAACTTGATTTTAAGCAGACCTGAATGACCAGACATAGCTGTGGGGAGCTCTTAGCTGGTGCAAAGTCCCTGAGGTATGGACATGCCTTAAGTAACCAGATCAGTGTGACTGAGGAAGAGTGGAAAGTGATGGGGTCTAGATCAAGGGTGGAGGTCAGACTCCGAAGCAGGTCTAAAACATTAGACTTGATGGAATAATGGAGACAAGTCCAGGGACACCAGATGGTGCCACTTCCTGGAGGGAGGAGCAGGCCATGTGTTCCTGCTGTTTAATGTTCTTGTCCTCACAACAGTTCTAAGTGGAAGAAGGCATCACCTTTATTTTAGAAATGAGGAAACAGGCCTGGAAAGGTGGACTCACCAGTCTAGTCATCCAGGCACTGAGCAGTGGAGCTGAGATGTGAACCCAACTCCCATCTCTGCCCCATCCCAGCTGTGGCACAGCCCATGTAGCTTTAGTTCTTCCAGCTTCAACTTTGTAGTCCTTAATACGGGGCTGTAAGTGGCATCTACCAACTCATAGGATTGGAGGCAAAGAGCCAATCCATTTTTTGCCTTCACTCCTGTGCCTAGAACTGGGCCTGGTGTTATACAGTAGGTGCTCAGTGATGTCTGTAGGATGGACTGGGCTGTGGGAACGACCCAGCATGGTGTGCGGCACTCAAATAGCTTAGTCAACAGCTCAGTGAAATGTTGGGTTGACTTGGGGTATGCTCCTGGGGGTTATTGGGGCGTGGATCTCATGTGTTAAGGTCATACATGTTAGTTCATCTCCCTTGCCTGTTTCTTCACTTGTCAAGAACTTTTCCTGGCAATTAATGGCCAAGATAAGTCATCCCAGTTTTTCATCTCCAGGGAGGAGTTGGTAGGCAAGATGTGGGTAAAGGCTTAAGGGTGGGAGGTAGGTAGATAGGTGCTGCTTTGGCTGAGTGTCACAGCCCTCACGGCCTACCCTCCTTCCCCTGAAGGGAGCAACTCATCGCAGAATGCATGGCCAAGATGCCACAGATGATTGAGAACTGGCGGCGGCAACAGCAGGAGCGCAGGGAGAAGGAGAAGGCAGACAAGGAGCGGCGGGCCCGGCTGCAGGCTGAGGCCCAGGAGCGCTTGGGCTACCATGTGGACCCAAGGAGTGCCCGCTTCCAGGAGCTGCTGCAGGATCTGGAGAAGCAGCAGCGCAAGCGCCTCAAGGAGGAGAAACAAAGACAGAAGAAGGAGGCGCGAGCTGCTGCAATGGCTGACGCTGCAGCCCAGGACCCAGCAGCCTCTGTGCCACCCAGCTCCTGAACTTTGTTCTTCAATAAAACCGGCTGATAGACATCCCCCACCCTGGAAAACTGCTTTCAATTGAACCTTCTCTCAGTGTCTGTCCTTGGGCCCCATGGTTCCTTCCCCTACACCTGGGGCCAGGGAATCCCTCACCCTTCCCTGTCTGCTCACTTGGGGACTCTAGGCCATGCTAAAGGGACTTCAGGGGAAGAGAATGGGGTGGGGGTGCAATGGGGAAATAATGGAGGAGCAGATGGCAGATGAGAAGGCTTCTGTTTACCAACATTAATCTCCAGTAATTAGCCAATTACCAGGGGGGGAAGTGTAGCCAAAACAGACTGGTGACAATGGTGGGGGCAGGGAGAAACAGCCCTTCCAAGGCTAAGCTAGGGCACAGGCCCCCTGGCTGGAACGAGACAGTTTCTGAGGAGGCAAGATATACTGGTAACCCCAATCATCAGAGGCTGACAAGACCCCTTGCTCCTTCTTGGCATTCCCAAGTCGCCTGTGCCCAACTAGCCCCCAGAGCCAGATGAGCTAGAGAGGGAAGCCCCAGCAGGCATAGACCATAGGACAGGCTTTTAAAACTTTATTCACTTCAAAACCTTTGAGACACGGTTCTGTTCTGGGGTACAGGGTAGCCTTGACCTCCAGGACAGCTCTGATGTTACCCCTTCCCTGAGCAGGACAAACCTGACCACCTCTTTCCCAGTGAAGGGATACAGACTGGAGGCCAAGGCCAGACTGCAGAGGGCCTTGGACCTGAGTGCTCACCCCAGATGGGAAGACTAGGGCCACTCCAATGGAGGATCAAAATTTAGGGCTCCAGCTTCCCTTCACCCTGATAGCGGGTGGGGGGGTCTCAGACTCTTCAGGGGATGGGGAAGCAAGCAGCCGCCCCTCCATCTGGCTGCAGGGAGCTGGGACAGAAGCCAAGAGGGTCCCATCTGTTGCCTCCAGTCCTGCCAACTCCTTGGAGCAGCGCTGGGTGGGTGGGGGATGGGGGACAGCTGTCTGGCCTAGGTCTTCTCAGGCCAGGATGAGAATAGGGGCCATTTCAGGAAAGCAGGAAGTTGGGGTGGGTTTTTTTTAGGTTTTTGATTTTTTTTGACTTCTTAAATAAACATGAATATATATATATTTTTTTCTTTTATAAAACTTTTGTGGAGTTGAGGGTAGGGTGGGAGCGGTGAGCAGCAGCCTGGCCTTCCGGCATCACTCGTCATCAAAGTTCTGACTCAGGAGGAAGTTGGCAGCCAAGTTCTCATTTTTTTCACAGGCGAAGTAGGCCTGGATCACTAGGCTCTCTGGGAAGCCCAGGGCCTTCAACTGTGGGGAGATGAGCAGGTCTGAGCAGGTCTGAGCAGGGGGTGGGGGCCTGCCCACCAGGAGGGGTGCCCTTTACCAGTCCTCTTACCCTCTCTATAGCTTCTTTCTCCTGTGGCGTCACTTGGATATAGTTCATCTGTGGGGCCTCTTCACCTATAGCACCCACCTCACCCTCCACTTCTGAGATATCTGCCAGCTCCCCAGGGGGCTCATTTAGCATCTGGATAAACTGCTCCTGGTGCCGGCTGATTTGCTGTGGGAAACAAAACAAGGGACAGTGACCCACAACCCTTGTGCCCCCTCCCCAGGTGCCAATCACAGCCCTGCTTTTCCATTCACTCAGCAAACATTTAGCGGGTATTCTGGCTAAATACCAGCACAAAGGTGGACACAGGCCCTATCCTGGTGAAGCTATGTTGCAAGGAGGGAGGCAGGCCATACACAAATAAATGGACAATTATTTACAATGTAAATACCGGATCTGGCATACATAGGGCTAAAAGACACTTTAGGCCATGTGGAATAGAAGTATCCTCCAGTTAGAGCCAACAGCAAGTACAAGGCCTGGGGGGAGGGATGCATTTGGCAAACCCCAGAAACAAGATCCATGGGGCAAAACCAAGTAAGGAAGGGAAGAGGGAAGGAACAAAATGAGATCAGAGAGGAAGACAGGGACGAGATCGGCTTTCTTCTGGTGCCTTATAGTGCCACAGGACTTCACGGTGGTGATGGGCAGATCTGTGTGCCTTTTAAAAACATTAACACATCTGGATGTTGCCTATCTGGCGGTTCTGATACAACTCACTACTTCATGTATGTCTGACAATTTTCACATCAATGAAAAAAGTGCTTTTTCAGGACTCTGGCTCCTGGTGGAAAATGGACCATGGGGGCTGTACAAAAGCAGAGGCTTGGACGGTAGCTGCTAGGCAACCAGGTGGGAGGCTAGGTACCAGCCACAGAGATGAACCAAAGGCTGGGCTGACTGGAATGTTCTAGAAGTAGAGCAGATGTGATAGGTGACGGATGGCCTCAGCAGGGCTCCAGAGCCTCAGGCTTGAGCAACCCAAGCAGGTCCTTGTGGGCCGGAGAGGGCTGGGGAGCGGGGGGGCGGGGAAGGCCTATTCTGAAACCTTAGATTTGTTGGTTTTTTTTAAAGATTTATTTTATTGATTTTTGACAGAGAAAGAGAGAGAGAAGAGGGAGGGCGCAGAGCAGTCTCCATAGCTGACATTAGTTTTCCATATAATTTCACTCCACAGGTGGGCACAGGGCTGCACAGGGCAGGAACTGGACTGGGAGCCTTCCACATAGGTCCCGGCAAGAACTAACTGGGGGCACACCCCAGATCAGCATGTGGGTCCGCATGGGCCGGGGCCAGGATTCAATCCTGGGTCCCTAGGGCTTCAAAGCAAGCGCTTAACCCACTGAGCCATCCCAACTTTCCCGTAGATTTCTGGTTTTTCTTTTTTTATTGTTTTTGAGAGAGAGAGAGAGAGAGAGAGAGAGAGAGAGAGAGAGAGAGAGAGAGAGAGATACAGAGACTAAGAGAGAACTGAACTGGGGAACTCCCCAGTTCAGCATATGGGTCCACATGGGCCGGGGCTGGGATTCGATCCTTGGTCCCTGGCACTGCAAAGTGAGCACTTAACCCACTGAGCCATCCTGGCTTCCCCAAACCTTAGATTTCTGGAAGACCCATTCATGAAGACATCAAGTCAGCCATGGAAGAGCATGGCCTCTAGAAGTCTGGGCTAACTGACTTGGGAGTCACCAGACCGAAGGCCCCAGGATGACACATGGGGAGGGCTGAGTGCAGATTAAGAGGTGCACAGCCTGGGCCCTCCAATATCTGAAGGAGGAGAGCAGGAGTCAGCACAAGGGCCTGAGACTTGGAGGGAGAAGTGGCAGAAGACAGGGTCTTGGACCAGCAGAGGCTGGCCTTCATAGAGGACCCAAAGGACCCCCCACACCCACAGGCCACTGCCCCTCCACCTAGGGCAGGATGAGGTCTTGCCAAGCACCAGGGTCCCAGAGCCAGCTGGGCCACAGCAGCCCTGGGAGCTGCCATGCAGCTCTACGGACATCTATGAAGCCGAGCCACAGACCCAGAAGGCAGAGCATAGGCCCCAGAAGCTGGAAGCACACCCAGCACCAGATGCCGGACTGCTCTAAGCCCCTGGTATTTTCTTTTCCACAGGGGTGATGACAACAGCACCCACCTGTCAAAGGACAGCTGGATGACATGAAACGATATAGGTCATCAGGTGACAGGGGGCACCACAGGGCTGTCCCACTTTCCAAGTACACAGTACTGGGCCAGGCTTGCTCTTTCGGGCTGTGGTTCTGACCGGGGAGGGGAGGTGGCAAGGGCACTGGCTCCCTCTGCCCTGAGACCCACCTGCAGAAGCTGTGGGTTCTCCTGGCCCAGCTGCTGGAGCAGGGCAGGCAGCAGCGCCGGGTTCTGCTGAATCACCTGCCGCATGTTCTGGAACTGGGGCTGGTCCCTCAGGAACTCCAGGGGGTTCTCTCCCACTGGCAGGAGGGAGGCAGGAGGTTATATCCCAGGCTGAACTCCCAGAAGCATGGGGGTTGGAGGGGAGAGAAGTCAGGTGCCTTGACAGCAGACACCCCATACGCCTCCCGACACACTCACCTGCTTCTGTGGCTGGCTGCTCAGACACCTGGCTCTCCTGGACAGAGCCGTGTTCTGGCTCGGGGCTCCCAGGAATTCCCTGTCAGGGGTCCTATTTAGTTCTAGTGCAGAGACCACCCGCTGCCTCCCTCCTGCACATTCAGCCCTGGAAGAAGATAGGTGAGGCCTGGGCCCCGCCCTCCACAGGCCCACCCCTCTGCTCATGTCCAGCCTCCTGCAGGAAGGCTTTCCTGGCTAGAACCATGACCCAAAGGCTTTTGGGGGCAGGTTTTACCTCCCTGACCAACAATCAGGGTGCTGAAGCCCGCGTATTCCCTGGAAGCCTCCCCAGGAGGCAGCAGCCCCACCTCACCGTGAGTAGATACTCCACGGCTCGGTGGGGGTTGTTGTAGCTGGCTCTCAGGGCGGCCACGACCCGTTCCCGCTCATAGCCCATGGACATGATCTCTGTCAGCATCGTCTCATACTCAGAGCCAGTCACTGCGGAGGGAGCAAGGCCTAGGTCACTAAGGAGAGGGAAAGGCAGTTCCCAGGCCCTCCCAAACCCCCACAATGCCCAGCTAATAGCTGGGGCACCAGTCACTTCTGCCCTGGAGATCACCCACCCACCTAGCGTGGAGGCTGCATCTTCCTCTCGCCCGCTGCTACCTGAAGAAGGAACAGAGCTGCAAATTCAAGAGAGAGAAATCGGACCCTGACTTCTGGTGGCTTGCCCTCCCCACAGGTGGGTGGGATCACATAGGTGGGTGCTGCAATGTGTTGGGGAGGTCAGGGCCCAAGATGGGGTTGCTGCTCCCTGCCTTACCCTGACACAGACTCTGGGGACGTCATGGGGACTGATTCCTCCGATGGGCTCTTGTCCTCAGTGGCAGTAGGTGGGGGATGGGACATGCCTGAGGCCGGGGCTGGTGGGAAGGATGTGGAAGATTCTGGGGCAGCAGTGGGTGATGCCTCTGGGGGTACTGAGGTGCCTGGGCTGGTTTTGGCCTGTGACACCCAGAAAAAGGGAGCAAGGCATCAGTATCCCTATCAAGCCCCAACATCCTATGTCCTGACCCCGCCCTGTTCATGGCTAATCGCTCCAGGGCACACAGGCTCTTGCTAGCTCCCCAGCTAATCAGCAGCCTCCCAACCAGCACACTTCACCCACCTTAGTCACCATGACAACCACAAAGTTCTTCTCATCTATGCGATAGTCCCTGATGGGGACATCATCGCTCAGGATCTTGCCAGCATAGATGAGTTTCTGTCCAGCCACAGGGAAAGCATCACGTCCCTTCTCAGCTTCTATCTTCTCCTTTAGCACCTTGACCTGGAGGGAGGGGTACAGTCATTGCAAACCCCAAGATTCTCTCTTCCTTTCTAGTGTGGTGGTGGGGGGGAGGCTGTAAGACCTGGTGACGGAGAGGCCAATTGTTTCAACGTTCAACAGAGTATTTACTGAACACTCAGAATGTGTCAGGTGCCATTTCAGGCACTAAAGACACAGCAGGGGACAAAACCAAGTCTCTGCTCTCATGGAGCTAACACTCATGTGGGGAGAATAAAAACAAGTATGTATTTCAGATAGCATAAAGTGTGATGAAAAATAAAATAAAGGGGAGATAGAAGGGCTCCACATACCACACTACAAAATGCAGTCAGTTTTTACTGAGATCATCTCAGTAAGTCAGGGCTATCTATCATAAACATATGATACCACACTTTTAAAGTCTCATAATAACTGAGATTGATGTCATTAGCCTGATGTTTAAGAAAATGAAGGCACAGAAAGTTTCAGCCACTTCCCCAAAGTCAAAGAGCTGGACAGGCAGAAAAAAAATCTGAGTGTTTCCTTTTCTACAAAGAGTAGATGTCAATGTCTCCCTCATGGAATACTGTGCAAAGTGTCAAACACACACTCAATACGTTTATTAGGTCCTAAATTATCTTTTTAGCTAAAAAAAAAAAAAGCAGAATAATGTCTAGACTGCATTCTGACATGGGGCAGAACCGAATTTGAGTCCTAGCTCTGTGATTACTTGCTATATGTGACTGTGGCAAAGTTCCTTAACCCTAGTTTTCTACTGTAAAGTGGGGAGTCAGAGTCCCCAAGTGTCAAGCTTGTCTTGCAGATTTAGTAAGATAACAGTAAAACGCTCAGTGACTAGCAAAGAACAAACGGCCAACAAACACAGACCACTGAAACTCAGACCGTTTATTATGATTATCATCGTCATTGCAGTCATCAGTCGGCATCTCTAGGCCACTACTCCCAGATTCGGCCACCAACGTCCCAAGAAGACGCCTGCAAAGCTGGAAACTAAGAGACCCCCCGTCCCGGAGAGCGCGGCCCAGCGAAGCATCTGAGCCTGTGGCTCCCGCGCCCCGCGAGGACGCTGACATTGGAGCCGGGGCCTGGCAGGCGTCCCGGGGGTGGGGCCTCGTCCGGAGACCGGCCCATGAGCACAGCCCGACCGGAGACCATCGTGGGGGGAGGGAGTCCCAGAATGTCAGGCAGGTTGGGAGAGGTGAGCCGGGACAGGACAACGTTATCCTCTCTGTCCCTCCCGCCAGGATCCCGGCCTCCCTGCCCCCACTCCACCCCCGGCACCCGGCACTCCCGCCCCCGGGCTCCAGCCTGGCTCGCACCGTCTCATCAGGCTCCATGCGGATCTTAAAGGTCTGCTGTTGCAGCGTTTTGAGCGTGATGGTGACGGCCATGGCGGGGCCAGAGCAACGCGGCGGCCCCAGGATCCTCACACAACATGCAACTCACGCCGCCGCCATCTTAGCGCCCAGCCGATACGCCAGCCGACCGCTTCCGGGGCAGGCGCTGCGCGCGCCGACTGTCAGAACACATGACCTGCGCACCTCCCCCACTTGGTTTTCATGGGCATGCGCACGAGAACGTCCTCCGGCCAGGCATGCGTAGAGTAAACTGCTCTGGGGAAGGGGCGTGTGCTTCTCGCTCAGCGTGCGCACCTGTCACATGGCTTCCTGGGAGTGACGTCATGCCCGCTAGCAGTGACGTCATATGGCCACAAATGGCTCCGGCGTCCCCACTTTCATGCCCTAATGAGCTTAATTTATGTTGAACAAAAATTTTCATGTACTTGTTATATTTCCCTATAAAGTCTTTGTTCATCTTTTTTACACATTCCAAATGAGTTATATTCCTATCCAGCTACTCTGACCTGAACCCCATCAGACCTTGAAAGTGTAAATTACAACTGGAAAAGATAACTCAAAGCATCACAAACAATAAAGAAATTGAAAGTCTAAAAACACATTTGGGGATGCTGGAATAGCTCAACAGTTTGGGACGCCTGCCTTGCAGCCTTGAGTTCCAGGGATTGAGTCCCAGCCCCCCCAGTGAACTGGGGCATGCTTCCCATGTAGGAGGCCCCTGATTGGCAAGGCTGTGTGCTTCCCACGTGCAAGGTCTGGGTTCAGTTCCCACCCTGAGCACCCTGCAGAACCGCCCGTCCACCTGTGTGGAATGAAACTATGTCAAAACTGATGATGTACGGTTGTGGAGACTGCTCTGGGTCCTATCCCTTCTGTCAATTAAAAAAAAAAAAAAAAAAAATCTTTAAAACAAAAATTGTCTGTGGAAGGAAGAGCTGGATTTTTTGTAATGATCCTATTCTTAGGTCTCCCATCACTCTGCTGCTTCTTTCCCAGCCACTTTGTTCATTCCACTATACCCACTCTGACCCAAAAAATAGTTAAGATGTTGACTTTCAAGGCCTCCCTACATTGAACACAGAATTCTCTCCATAAACTTGCCCTGGATATACCAATCCTGGAGGCTTCCCAGAGGGGTGGGGCTGGGCCACAGGACACAGGAGGGAGACTTAAAGGAAGCCCATCCAAAGAACAGACCTGAGGGATTGGTTGGCCAAAGCTGAAAGGGTGTTTGGGGGGACTGGATAGAGGTGAGGATGAGCTTATCTCCTAGCTATTGGGGGGAGAGCCTCCCATCCTGAACTGACCATTACCTGCCTCCAAACCTACTCACCATTCCCATCCAAGCACTAACCTATGCCTAACACTAGGCAGGCAGGCATTTGACAGCTCAGGAATTGCCCAGCTACAACCACATCATTGCTTCTCCTTTTGCTGTGTACCCAGCCTAGAAGTTTCCACCAGGTTAGGCCAGGTCGTTGAGGACTTGCCTCTCCCACAAGGTCATCAGCTGCAGACCACTTACCTCAATAGCAGCTTTGTAGGCCAGCCTCAGGAGCCCATGTTCCGGCCACCAGCTCTACCTCTGCACCCTCCATTGGGGTCACCTCTCTTCAAGGCTCAAATTCCAACTTGGCCACTTAAGTCCATGGATAAGCTATATACCTCCTCTTATTTTCTTGATTATACCAGGAATTAATAGCTTTTACTGTTGACTGACTTTAAGGTTTTAAATTGTCCAATTGCTTTGTGTAATCTCGCTTCATAGTAGAGGTACATACTTTTCAGTGCAAAGTAGTGTGAAATGATGTCTAAGGTAAGGTACTAAATTCTGGACCTGTCTTTTCATCAAACAGAACCAAAACTCACCAGTTTGGTGTTAGGACTCATTACTACGTGGAGTATTTGTATTAACACTCAGTTCCTCTTCTCTCATTGCTTTGTCGGAGTAAACAAAGGACTCTGTAACCTTATAAGACATTCAACCCACACTTCAGTGGCTGAAAAATAAGCCTTGCTCAAAAGTCACCCCCTAAAAAAGGCCAGCTTTGGTTCCCTAATGCTCACCCTCCCCTAGAAAGAGACACAGGAAGAAGACACAAAACTTAATTTAATAGAAATTTTGTAGTTCTTATATTCTCAGTGTGAGCTGAGCTGGAATCCACTGCCCCACCCAGAAGTGGCCCAGTCATGGAGGACAGAAAGGGAGGGAGTCTGGGTGGGGTGAGTGGGTTGGAGCTTGGGCCCTAGAAGCCCCATTCTTCCTCAGTGCTGGGGGGCTGGAGCACCACCCTTTTCCTGCACCCCTCTGGGATACAGGAAGAAGCAGATGGAATCTCGGGCCAGGGGCTTCTCTTCCACACCCCCCATTTTCCCAGGTTGGAGGGGAAGTAAGGGATCTGGGGAGAGAAGGGGACAGAGGAAGGCAAAATGTCAAGAAAGATTAAGGGCCAGAGATGAGGGCTAAGGAGAATCAGAGACAAAACACCAGTTCAAAAAACAAAACAAAACAAAAAAAGGAAGGGGGAACAAACCAAAATCCACCCCAAATCCAAACCCGCCTGGAAAAAAAGGAAAGTTCTCCAGTCTCATAGAGACATTATTTGGCGCGGCCGGCTCTGCGGCAGGAGCGCTCAGGCCTCAGTTCAGCCCTGGAAGCGGCAGCGTGTCCTCTACAGCTCATCCTTGGTCTGGCCAGTGGCAGCATCTTCCTCCTCCTCCTCCTCGTCCTTATCATCCTCATCCTCCTCATCTTCATCTTTGTCCTCATCATCATCCTTATCTGCCTCTTCCTCCTCCTTGCGCTTCTTGTCCTCCTCCTCTTCCTTCAGCCTCTGCTCCTCGTCCTGCTTGTCTTTCATCTGCTTTTCTGCTGCCTGCACACAGACCGCACACTCAGGTCCTGCTCCCCACCTGCCAGCCCTGCACACCACACCCCCCAAGCCCAGACTGGCCACAGATCCCACCTTTGTGACACCCCACGTCTCATTGCCAAACTCCTCAGCATACTTCTCGTCGTTGGTGATGAGAAAGTTGTCAAAAATGGTGCCAGACTTGACCTGAGTGAGGAGAGATGAACGAAGGGATGGTCAGTAGGGACACCCCATAACCCTGGTCATGGGTTCCATAACTAGCCACTATACAATGCTACAGCCTAACTTCAAAGTTAAAACACAGGCTGATTGGGTTCAAACCCCAACTCTGCATTTCCTGCCTATATGGCCTTGGGCTGGTGACTTCTCTGCATCTCCGTTTTTTCATCTGTATAATAGGGTCTCACCCCCTTATTCAAATACTTTTCCAGTACCTACTACTGCCAGGTACCATTGACACAAAAGGTTTATTAGTGCATGAAACACAAAAACTTTGCTCCTGTGAAGCTAATTTTCTAATGGGGTCATCTAACCACTGTCTAGGTTGTTGGAGGCAGTTACTAAGTTGGTTCGTTCATATAAAGGTTCATGGGGGAGTGACTAGCACAATAGTATGTAGAACCTCCAAGGAGATGCTGTGAGAACTTCATACAGACAGACCTGAACAATGAACACTTGAGGTCACAGCTAAGGATAGATCCTATACCCTCTATGTCTTACCTGCCAGAGATCTAGGCCCAGCACAGCAAAGGTTTCATAGGCATAGATGCTGCTATCAGGAGAATACTCGGGATTGTCAATCTCTGGGTGGATCCAAGTGCCCTTGTAATCTGGGTTGTCAATCTGCCGGGGCTTCCACTCACCCTGCAGAAGAAGGGAACTGGAGGTGAGCAGAGGTCAGCATATCCTCCACTGTGTAGCCCCACCCTGCTCAGAAGCCCCAAACCCACCTTGTATTCTGGGTTCTGAATCACCGGTGGTTCCCACTCTCCATCCATCTCTTCATCCCAGTCCTCGGGCTTTTTAGCATCAGGATCAGGAATGTGCTCAGGCTTGTCCCAGTCCTGAGGGTACATGAGGAGCTCAGAGTCAGTCCAGATGTCCACCACCCCCTCCTTGGTGGGGTCCCTCTGCCCAAGCACCAACCTCAGGTTTGGAGTCCGTAGGATCATCAATCTTGGCCCGCTCATCCCAGTCTTCAGGTTTGGAAGCATCAGGATCCTTTATCTTCTTGGGGGGCAGGAAGTCCCAGTCGTCTTCTAGGGAGCCCGACTCTACCTGGCTGTTGTCAATCTTCACCTCATAGGTGTTATCGGGCCGAACAATCAGTGTATACAGATGTGTGAATTCATCATCCTGAGGAGGGTGAGAAGTGAGTGGCCCGACCCACCAGGCTGGTCTGAGCCTACCCAGGCAGCCCATTTGTCACCA
The DNA here is from genome assembly GCA_004027555.1 of Craseonycteris thonglongyai. Lineage (NCBI taxonomy): Eukaryota > Metazoa > Chordata > Mammalia > Chiroptera > Craseonycteridae > Craseonycteris > Craseonycteris thonglongyai. The sequence goes on along the minus strand of PVKE010000152.1, from coordinate 18,489 downwards.
CTCCCAGGCACACCTTGCAACGGATGTCCTTATTGATTAGCACGTTTTTGCCCTTGTAGTTGAAGATGACATGAACCTTCTTGGTGCCAGGGCCACAGATGTCAGGGCCTAGGTGAGAAGCAGGTCCAGTTAAGGGCCAGAGGCTGGCCACCCCGCTTTACAAAAGAAAGACTTAATTTTTAAACTTAGGTCTGCACAAACTTAAAAGATGGAATTCAGACCTTGATTGTCTCTAAGGGACAGTGAGTGGAGCCTTGAAAAAAACTCATGCTCTAGAACTCAGTATTTCACTTGTAAAACTAAAAAAACACTTACATACGATAACACAAATTAACAATCTTAGACTAAAAATAACAATGCAATAAATTGCTGCTAAACCTGACTATCCCCTCAGCTTCCCCTTCAAAGGAAAGCCTAACTACGGTTTCTATGCTCTCAAGACCACCTTTCATTGGATACAAAGAACCCAGGTCTAGTCTCTACCTAATCAGAGATCAGCACCAGGGTGGGCCCCTCACCAAACATGATGTTGTATTCAGAGTCTCCGTGCATGTCTTTCTGGTCCAAATTATCTGGAAATAGCTTCACGTAGCCGCCCCCACAGTCGATGTTCTGCTCATGTTTCACCGTGAACTGCACCACCAACGTCTGGTCCTTGTTGCTGAAGGGCTCAAATCTGGCCGACAGGGCGTAAAAGCGGGCATCCTGGCTCGTCTGCAGCCCTAGTAAGGGATGGTGGTGAAGTCACACCAGGCCCCAACCCCAGGGAACCCTAAGGATCAAAGACACTGATGACTCTCCCCACTTCCTCACCTGCCTTGCTCCTGGTAATGCCCAAGATGTACGATGACTAGTGCCCCTTCCAGGAAGTCCTCCTGGACCTGATCACCCATCCCCAGGATCTTACCTTTATCTTTGTTCAGGTCACCGTAGAATTTGCCGGAACTGAGAACGAATTTGCCAAAATCCGACTTGTGTTTGGATTCAATCCAGCGGTTGGTCCACCCGTCTGCAGGATCAGAGGGGCAGGTCAGCGCGGCTGTGCTTATGCTGCCCAACACCACTACCAAACATCTGCCAGAAGCCACAAATTGCTGCAAGGAAGGAGATCTCCCTTCCTCTTGAGTGCCCCAATCCCAACCTCTAGTTTGAACCTCCCATGAGACTTAAAGAGATTCTCAGGCGAACCCTAAATCCCGCCGCAGAACGCCGTTGCGCCCTCCATATTCCCCAGGGAGGCGGAAAGGATCGCCTGCACCTCTAGTCCCCGGGGACCACCGTGTTGGCCCTCAGAGCAGTTAATTACAGGCCGCAACGCAGATCTGGGCTGGGGGGCCGGTCGCGTCGTCAGGGCGGCCTCGAGGCGGGGCGAGGCGTTACCTCCGTCCAGAAACTGTTCCTTGAAGTAGACGACGGGTTCGGCAACAGCCAAACCGATAAGGCAAAGCAGCAGCGGCACCGGTAGCAGCATGGCGGGCCGAGGGGGCGGCGGCGCGCGGGCCCTTTAAGTCGTTCGTCGGACAGTAGCTCTGCAGCAGGGACGGACGCGACTTCTGGCCGCAAGCTTTTATACCCGGCCGCCACTCAAACCAACCTGGCCCTGCCTTTTGGCCCGCCTTTCCTGCCTTTTCATTGCGCGGTTGTCACGTTCCTGCCTTCCCATTGGGCCCTTGTTGGCTCAGCATGTTCGGCTGTGCCTCGGAACGCTGGGTTCCCAGATGGCCGATTTCTATTGGCCGCACTTCTCGCCAATGAGGGTCGACCACGCGTTGTGGGGGACGCCCACCGGTGGGGTAGGGGCCTCCAGCCCCTCAGACCAAGTCATGTGACCAGACTTCGGCCTACCCCCGCCCTCACCAGCGCGAGTACCTACGGATTTGGACGTTTAAAGAACTGGCGCGAGCGCAGGTGTCACCGCGCAGGTCTAGGACCCTGTCCCAACCTCGCCTCCTCCCATTCCCTCTGCGGGAAACGGTGGGCGAGGACTTCCTAGTCTCTTTCTACCCTGCGTTTGGGGAACTCCCACTGCGACGTGCTCTCTCTTTCTCTGTCTCATTCCTTGCCCCTCATAAAGCAGATACCAGAGCCCAGGGACTGGGGCACTGGAGATTCACTTCACCCCGTTGCCGTAGCCAGGCAGGCCAGCGGGGAAAGGGCTAGCTCTCTCTTCCATGCGGCTCCTAGCCTAGTGCTTGGCAGCCTGGCGGACTGCAGCTGTGTGACCTGAGCCAAGTTACCTAACTTCTCTGAAGCTACAGGCACTCCTGAGAGACCAAGAGGTGCGACCCAGGGCAGCTGCTGCCCAGCAGAAATTCTTTCAGTTTCTAGGGATGGCCTGGGACAAAGGGAAGGAAGCCCAGAAGGCTCAAAGATTGTGACCATTGGCTGTGACTTCCAGGGTGAGGTGAGTGGGATAAAATTGTTCACTAGTTGCAGCCTCGTCTTTACCTCCCACCCCAGCCAGTAAATGAAAGGGGTCGCTTCCTTGTGGTCTCCCACAAACGGCCTCGATTTTGCAATTAAACAAACGGCCAAGGACGAGAAGGCAGGGGGTTCCGTTAAGGAGGGAAAAAAGAGAGACAGATGGTGGGGGAGATAAGGTTCAAGGGAGAGGGGTAGGACCCTTGAGTCTAGAGCGGGGGTGGCGAACCTATGGCACGCATGCCCAAAGTGGCACGCGGAGCAATTATTTCGGCACGCGGAGCAATTATTTCGGCACGCGGAGCTGGGAGGGCGCTAAGGGCAATTTCACGGTGAGTTTAGATTACAGAGTCCAAATAACAACTAAAATTGATCTGACTAAGTTGCAGATGGGAAGACAAAGAAGAGCGCCATATACATTTTTTAATTATAAGGAGTACTTTTCTGTTGTATTACTTGCTTTGGTTGATGCCAACTGTAAATTTATAGCAATAGATAGATGTTGGGTCATATGGAAAAGAGGGCGACAGTGGAATTTTTGCGAAGTCTGTCATGGGGAAACAAGTGCTTTCGGGAAATATATTTCCTCCAGATGAGAGACTTCCTGGTTCGAATAAAGTAGTGCCCTATGTTATAGTTGGAGATGAAGCTCTCAAATTACACAAACATGGCATGAAACCATACTGTAAAATAACAGCTCGAGGAGAAAAATCTAAAGTCATCTTCAACTACAGGTTAACTCGTGCTCACAGAGTAACAGAAAATGCATTTGGGCTATTGAGCCAAATTTTTCTAGTATTCTACTCTCCTGTTGCTGTCACACCTGAAACATGTGAACAACTTGTAATTGCAGCAAGTGCAGCTTGTGTAATGTTAAAAACAACAAAATATAAACCAGATGTGATTCATCTGTCTTCTTCTGCACAACAGAAATCACACTAACAATGATAGAGGATTCTTTAATTTTCATGGGTACTCCGTGCATTTGACGACTAATGTTTATTATTCTAATTTAATTCTGTCACATGTTGTTTTTCCTTTTTGTTTCATTTAATTATAATTTTATTATGTTATTCTACACCGAATAAAAATGTAATAAATGACTGATATTTTCTATGGTATTTAATTTATATAATTACCTTTGTTATGCACTCGAATAAAATATTTAAACTTCAAAACAAATAATTGTGAATACCATTTAAAAAATCATTGTTTTTTGTTATAAAAACATCCTATGCCTCTTATAGACATAAAAATAATCGATACCTCTATCTCACTCAATGGGTTGGCACGCAAGTCGAGTGAGTACACTCTTATTTCATAAACTTTGGCACTCAATCGCCAAAAGGTTCGCCACCCCTGGTCTAGAGGCTTCTTCTGAAGCCAGAACCATGTGATTGTGGGCTACCAGCACCCTGCCTCCACTCTACAGGTAGGAGGAAGGAGGACTGGGGATATCCCAAGCTCTGAGCAAACAGGCCCTACACCTGGGAACATGGGAGTAGACTGCAGAAGCCAGAGACATGGGGAATCCTGGCAAAAGAGTAAGGAGGCGTTGCTTCCACACTAGGGATGGGGACTCAGAAAAGGGAGGCATGAGAGTAGTCTTGGAGAAGGTGCGATTCTGCCCCTTCACCCAGGCAGTATTCAGTATGGCTCAACCTGACCCCCTTTACAAGGAGCCCCAACTCCGTGGTGATCACTTCAGGCCTGCCACTGATCCTCCTGTCTTCCCTTCAACCAGGTGTCATGGACACAAATGTTTGGTGCTTCCTGCCTGAGGGTAGGCACTGTGCTTGTCTTGTTCACTTCACTATCCCCCTGAGTCTCCTGCAGCACCTGGAACAGAACAGGCTTAAAACCTAGTACTTGATCTGTAATAGAAGAAAGGACTCATGAGGAAATTAAATAAAAATGGGGAAAGCACTTTGAAGGAAAAAAGGGATTTTCAGGAATGCATTCTGAAATTGTTTTTATCAAGACTTCACCATAGGTTAGGATTAGGGGATATTAGTAACCTCATATTCAAGGCTCAAGTAACAATTGTGATGGTTAAGTGAGTAAACGCATGCTGCTTAGAATAGTGTCTGACATACAAGCCACATGCAATTTCGCATTAACAAATACTGCATACATGCTTGGGTACTATTTCACTTCATTCTCACAACAACCTGGGCTTATATTATCTTTATCCAGGTAAGGAAACTGAAACACAGAAAGATTAAGAGATTTGACTGAGGAGATGCTGGGTAACTCAGCAGTTGAGCACTTGCCTCGCAATGGTGAGGTCCTGGTTTCAATTTCCAGCCCTGGCCCTTGCAAACTCATATGCTGAACTGCAGCGCAACTGGTAACTGCCAAGATGGCTCAGCAGCAAATGCTCTCACCTCCCATGAGGGAGGCCCTGGGTTCAGTTCCCACCGCATGCAGTCCCTCCTCCACCTGTATAGAATGAAGCTTTGTCACAACTAATGATGTACAACTATGGAGACTGGTCTGGGCCCTCCCCCCTTCTCTCTCACCTCTCAAAAACAATAAAAATTAAAAAGAGATTTGGCTAAGTGACATAAATGGCAGATCTGAGATTAGAATGCATTTGTGCTGTCTACTATAGTCTCCACTGGCTACATGTTACTATTGACCATTTGAAATGTGGCTGGTCTGAACTGAAATGTGCTGTTAAGTATAAAATATGCATCAGATTTTTAAGGCTTAGTATGAAAAAAGAATGTAAAATATTTCATTAGTAATTTTATATCGTGTTTAGCTGATAAATGGACATAGAATTAGTCCTTCAAATTAATTTCTCCCATTTTATGTTTCTGCTTGAAATTTTAAAATTGCATTTGTGTCTTGCTTTATATATTTATCTGCCAGCACTGATTTAGACCTTGCATTATTGCCCTGACATTGATCTCCTCAGAGCATGGGGTGGAAGGTTGAAGGGGGTCTGGGGTGTTTAAAATTTCTGACTCCATTTCCACTAGCTTCTTGTATAACCATGGGAAAAAAGATCACCCTCTGAGCCTCAGATTCCACAACTATGAAATGGGAAGTATATCTGTACCTACATCATAAAGTTTTGAGGAAAATGAAATAACATACCTGAACCACTTAATACTGTGCTGGGCACATGGTTAGATGCTACCTAGACTATGACTATTATTAGGTGAGTCCTTCTCCCCTCTATAAATAGGAATGGTCTTTAACCAGCCTCCCTTTGAAAAGTTAATAGTTGATACCAGTAGGATGACTATCTCTGGAACCCACCACCCACAGGCCTTCCAATAGGGTAACAGAATCACAGAAGGGTTAAGGGCTCCAAAGCCTATAGAGGGGAGAAGTCCGAGGTCACACAGCCCGCTGCACGTCGAGCTGGATGAAATTTAAAATAATGCTGTGATTCTGTCCTTGAAGTCGTCAACTTGACAGCTCGGGTACAGTTAAGGCGGAGGTAGGGTCCGAATCTTCCACCCTTTGAGGTCAATTGACACATTGGAGATGGCGACACCCTCAGCTCTGAACCACAGCTCGCCACATTCAAGATGGCGAAAGACCCTTCGCGGCATTTCCGGTTCCGGTGGCTCTGGCCGGGGCACCGGGACACGCGGAGCGCGCTGGGAGCTACCATGGCGGACGGTCCGGTGGCGAAGCTGCTGCTGCGGCGCCTGGAGGCTGCCGATGGCGGCCTGGACAGCGCGGAGCTGGCAGCCGAGTTGGGCGTGGAGCACCAGGCTGTAGTGGGCGCCGTGAAGAGCCTGCAGGCCTTAGGCGAGGTGAGCCGGCCGGTGACGCCGGGCCTCCTGGCTTTGGCACCTGCAGTTTCCTTACCAGGGGGGCTCTGACTCCTCTAGGCCAAACATCCGCAGGCCCGGGTGGGGGTAACTGTATGTGTTCAGCTGGGGGTGCACAGGTGGGGAGTGAGGAACGAGGGCCTGGCCACACAGACGTTCCTCTTGCGGGAAATATCTATTGAGGGCATGATTAACGTTGTGGGGGTTACATGGTGGACAGGTCGCTGCCCTCACGAGATTGCTTTCTAATAGGGGAGATACTTAAGTGTCCAGAGTGATGAAGGAAGCACAGGGAACCCAGAGGGAAGGTGGCCACTGACCCAGTTTGGGGGGTCGGGGAGAGCGTCTCAGAGGAGATAACAGTTGAGTTGGGTCTCTGCATTAAGGAAGAAAGCCATAGCACTTTAGGGATCTACTGGGAGGTGAGAGTCAGCTGGTGAGAAAGACCAGAGTCAGAATTTGCAAGGTTCCTTTTTTTTTAGTAATTAATTTTATTGCTTTGTGACAGAGGTGAGGCGGGGGGAGCAGAGCAATCTCCATAGTTGTACATCATCAGTTCATCAGTTTTCAACATGGATTCATTCCACACACAGGTGGTCGGGTCCGAGCATGGCGGGAACTGGGCTGGGGGCCTCCCACATGGGAAGCACACCCCAGTTCAGCATATGGGATTCAATCCTCAGTCCACAGGGCTGCGAAGTGCTTACCCCACTGAGCCATCCCGGCTTCCCCTTGCAAGGTCTTGTAGAATCCTGAGAGAGATTCTGGGGAGCCATGGCAGGAGCTGGAGCTAGTAAGATATATGTGGTACTTATATCATTCTTGGGAAGGACTGGCAGGGGAAAGATGAGAGATTAGGGGATGAGGGCAGAGACGGGCACATTCCCAAACTAGAGGGCATGGTGCCTGGCTTTAGGGAGGCAACTGGAATGGAGAGGTGATTCAGGAAAGGGAATGAAATGAGATTCATGGCAAGGGGCGGGGGGAGGGGAGAGCACCGATGAAGCCCAGCCTTCTGACTTGAATAAGTGAAGGGTAATGCAGCCACAGGAGATTGATGCTGAGGGGCTCGTGAACCACCCAGGAGGCTGGATCCAGGGGGCAAGGACTAAGAACACAGATCTGGGCTGTTTATTCATCAAGCTTATGTTTTCTGCCTCTCTCTGATCTCAGCTTTATTTATAATCCAGTCCTTGTCATAACCCGAGGGTGATGGCAGTATTTTCCCCATTTTGCAGATGTGACCACTCCCAAGTACTAGTCAATAACATGGTCAGTGTCACTAGAAGGGACAGACATACTTGAGTTTGAAATTAGGTGCTACAGAGCCCAAGGTCGTCAGTGAGGGAAAGGGATTGAAGCTATGGTGTGTGGGGTAACAGTATCTTTTTATTTATTTATTTATTTATTTTTGACAGAGAGAGAGAGAGAGAGAGATACAGAGACAGGGAGAGAACTGAACTGGGGGAGCTCCCAGTTCAGCATATGGTTCTGCATGGGCCGGGGCCAGGATTCGATCCCCGGTCCCTGGAGCTGCAAAGTGAGCGCTTAACCCACTGAGCCATCCCGGCTTCCCCATGGTAACAGTATCTTGATGTGAAGTTGACACTTGTGTCAGTCACAGAGGGTTAAAAAATGGGAACTTAATGTTCAGTCTAATGACAGTGATGATAATAACAGTAGTAGTTAGAATTTACATAGCATTTGCTACATGCTAGGCACCCTACATCCTTTCTGTGTATTAATTACACCTCAGAACAACACTCTGAGGTAAAGCCTGTCACACTTAGCTCTCATGGATAAGAAATCTTGATCAAAGAAGTTAAATTAAGCAACTTTCCCAAGGTCACAACAGTGAATGAGAAGCAGAGCTGGGAATTAGAATGAATGGAGAACTAGGACGTGCGGCCAACCCAGCCTTGCCCCTCTCTGTGTGACCTGAACCCATCCTCATTGCAGAGCCTCGGGTTCCTTGTGTAATGTGGACCTCCAGGGCACTTCTCTGACACTTTGGACACTGAGATGCAAACTTATAAACATGGAGACAAGTCAATCTACCTGAGACCTTAAAGAAATCTTCCCTGAGTTAAAAAAATTATCTTTCCCACATTCAAAAGCGATCCTTACCTTACCTTGGAAGTTACAGACCACATTTATTAATATTATCCCTGTGTCACAGAAGAGAAACTAAGGCTCAGCACGGGGAGCTCACTTGTCTAGGAAGTGATGCAGCTGGGATGTGAAGCTAGCTTTGGGGCTTGTGCTTTGACTTTGGCTCTAGTGTCCAACTCTGAACCCTCTCCCCTCCTGTGCCCGCTTTTCCCTGCAGATCATTGAGGCTGAGCTGCGCTCCACCAAGCGCTGGGAGCTTACCACTGAGGGCGAGGAGATTGCCCGGGAAGGCAGCCATGAGGCCCGAGTGTTTCATAGTATCCCCCCAGAGGGCCTGGCCCAAAGTGAGCTCATGGTAGGCGCTATGGGGGAAGGGGGAACAGGACCTCGGGAGGTGATGGGGTGAAGGTGACCCTCATGCCCCCCTCACTGTGACCTTGCTTCTCCAGCGACTCGTCAGTGGTAAGGTGGGCTTCAGCAAGGCTATGTCTAATAAATGGATCCGCGTGGACAAGAGCACCGCTGACAGGCCACGGGTGTTCCGAATGGTGAGTCCCTGCAGGTGGGCAAGTGGGCCCCTGATCCTCACAGTCCCTCATGCATATCATCACAACAGGTGGACAGTGTGGAGGATGAGGTACAGCGGCGGCTCCAGCTGGTCCGGTGTGGACAGGCTGAGAAGCTGGGTGAGAAGGAAAGGAGCGAGCTCAAGAAGAGGAAACTGCTGACTGAAGTGTGAGTGGCTACTGCTCCCGGGCTTAGACCCATGTTACCTGTGTGGCTGTGGGGCAGGAGGAGGGAAGGGAGAGCCATTCTGCCCGCACTGGGCCTCTGCTCTCAGGCTCCTCCCAGCCCCCCTTCACACTGTGGTTGTCACACACACAGGTCATGCCACCTCAGAGCCTTGGCACATACTGTGCCTCCTACTGATCTTCAAGACGGGCTCAGGCATCCAGCCTCTGCTCATGTGTCACTTCACAGGAGCTACCTTTTCTCCCTGCAAGTTCCACAAAAGCCATTCACTTGTAGTCTCTGTCTCTTGCTCCCTGTTTATTTCCTTCACAGCCCTAAGCACTGTCTGAAATTGTTTGAACGCTAGAACCTGGACAGGCTGGGTTCTCTGCTCTCATGGGCTGATGTGCCTTTTGAGCAGACTCCCAATGAAGGCTGCCTGAGCGAAGTCCCAGCTCTGCCATTTACTAGCTCTGGGACCTTGGCCAAGTCACCATATCTTTCTGGGCCTCAGTTTTCATGTGTAAAGTGGCCCCTTTTCACAAGATTGTGGGGTGACTTCAGGAGAACAGAGCCTGGCACAAAATAACTTTATCCAAACTTTACCTATTATCACTTCCAGCTGTATGCATAGTTCCTTGAATAGACCCTGGCACATAGTAGGCTCTCCGTATTTGTTGAATGAATAACTGAATGAACACAGGACATAGGTGGGGGCCAAACAAAAGGATTTCAGGTGACAATGTCAGGAAGAAAATAAAGCAGTGTGATTTGGTGGGTGGCATTAGGACCGAATTAGATGGGATCAAGGGAATCCTCTTAGAAGAGGTGACAGTGGTTTCTCCTCCCCTCCTCTGGCCGTAGGACCCTAAAGACCTACTGGGTGAGCAAAGGCAGTGCCTTCAGCACCAGCATCTCCAAGCAGGAGGCAGAGCTGAGCCCAGAGATGATTTCCAGGTAAGGGTGGCCCTGCGGGTGGGGTGCGGGTGGGTAGCCCCTACCAGGCCTGTCTACCCTGCATCTGCACCCACAGTGGCTCCTGGCGGGACCGGCCCTTCAAGCCCTACAATTTCTCAGCCCACGGAGTCCTCCCTGACAGCGGCCACCTGCACCCCCTGCTCAAGGTCCGCACCCAGTTCCGACAGATCTTCCTGGAGATGGGGTAAGTCTGGGGCCAAGGGTGGGGCTGAACCAGCCACTGGGCACAGGCAGGGCAGTCAGGCCACATCTCCCACCAGGTTCACAGAGATGCCAACTGACAATTTCATTGAGAGCTCCTTCTGGAACTTTGATGCTCTCTTCCAGCCCCAGCAGCACCCAGCGCGTGACCAGCATGACACCTTCTTCCTGAGAGGTAGGTAGGCTCTGCCATGCCATTGGAAGTATCAGGCCTGGAAGAACCTTTCAGGGCGGTGCACCATTTTACAGAATGAACTCCATCCTTAGCGTGGGCAACAAGGCCTTGTGAGCTAGTTATGTCATCCTCTGTAATCTCCTCCTTCCACCTGCCCTCCTGCCCACCTCAGGGCTTGTTTGTGCTGTGCTTTCTATGGAGAACTGTCTTCTCCCATCTCTTTTTTTTTTTTTTTTTTTTTAAAGATTTATTTTTATTGTTTCTGACAGAGATACAGAGACAGAGAGAAGGGGGAAGGCCCAGAACAGTCCCCACAGCTGCACATCATTGGTTTTTCCACATAGTTTCATTCCACAGGTGGGTGTGGGGCTGGCTGCACAGGGCAGGAACTGGGCCGGGGTCTCGCCCTGGTGAGAACTGAACTGGGGACACTCTCCAGTTCAGCGTATGGGTTTACTCCGGCCGGGGCCGGGATTCCATCTTCGGTCCCCAGGGCTGCAAAGTGAGCGCCTAACCCACTGAGCCATCCCGGCTTCCCTTCTCCCAGCTCTTCATGGTGGGTGGGCTCTGGCAACAAATGTCCATTCATATGTCACCTCCAAGAGGCCACCCAAACATACCTTTGTCTTCGAGTTTTAAAAGCTCCTCACCCTTAGTCTTCAACCTTGGTTCCCATTTCTTTTTTTCACAGTTCTTAGTACTGAAATTACGTGACTTTCCACAATGGTTGTCTCCCTCACCAGCAGGACGGCAGGTGAGGCCATTAGGGAGCAACAGCATTATTGCCATGATCATTGCTATGGCACTCCAAACTTATTGAACACTTGCTACACACTAGTCTCTGTTCTAATCTTCCTGCCAACTATAGGAAGTAGCATTGTCAGTCCCTTTTACAAATAAAGAAACGGGCTCAGAAAGAAAACAACGCTTGCACAGGGTCACAGCTGGTAAGCGGTAGAGCTCGGATTCGATGTCAGGCCTTTCAGGCATCAGAATTGTGTCTCTGGAAGGGGATCTTAAGAATTTACTCATTTGCACAACAGTGGTCGCTGAGCCCCTTCTGTGTGCCAAGGTCTCTATTAAATACCTGGGTTATAGCCATGAACAAGACAGAAGTCTTTGCCCTGGTGAGACTTGCACCCTCGTGGGGGAGACATGTATTAAATCCTGAGTGAGCTGTAAGTGCTGTAATGTCAGATAGCAGTAAATGGGGGTGGGGATGTGGGGTGTGAATTTAAAATAGAGTCTTTGGGGAAGCCGGGATGGCTCAGTGGGTTAAGCGCTCACTTTGCAGCCCCGGGGACCGAGGATCGAATCCCGGCCCCAGCCCCAGCCTGTGTGGACCCATATGCTGAACTGGGGAGTGCCCCCAGTTCTGTTCTCACCAGGGTGAAACCCCAGCCCAATTCCTGCCCTATGCAGCCCTGCGCCCACCTGTGCAGTGAAACTATGTGGAAAAAACCAATGATATACAACTATGGAGACTGTTCTGGGCCCTCCCCCTTCTCTCTGTCTCTGTCTCTGTATCTCTATCAAAAACTATAAAAGTTGGGAAGCCGGGATGGCTCAGTGGGTTAGGCCTTCACTTTGCAGCCCCGAGGACCAAGGATCAAATCCCGGCCCTGGCCTGTGAGGACCCATATGCTGAACTGGGGAGTGCCCCCAGTTCAGTTCTCACCAGGTCTCCGCCCACCTGTGGAATGAAACTACCGTATTTTCCGGCGTATAAGACGACCCCCTAATTTTACATTTAAAACATAGGTTTAGGCCTATATTCGCTGTATAAGACTACAGCCTCGGAAGTGGGGGGTAGTCTTATACAGCGAATATAGGCCTAAACCTATGTTTTAACTGTAAAATTAGGGGGTCGTCTTATACGCCGGAAAATACGGTATGTGAAAAAACCAATTATGTGCAACTATGGAGACTGTTCTGGGCCCTCCCCCTTCTCTCTGTCTCTGACTGTATCTCTCTCTCTCTCTGTCCAAAACAATAAATAAATCTTTAAAAAAAAACAAAAACAATAAAAGTAAATCTTAAAAAAAAAGTAAAATAGAGTCTTTGCTTAAGCAAAGACCAAAGGAGGTGAGGAGGGAGCTGTATCTGGGGAACAAAAGTACCAGGTGGAGGGAATGGCCAGTGCAAAGACCCTGAAGCTAAAAACATGCCAGGCATGCTGACAGGTCAGCTGGGAGGCCCTGTGAGGGGAGGGAGTAATAAATTCGGAGTAGGAGGGGTAATGGCAGGGAGATAACCAAGGGGGACAAAGAGGACTTTGACTTTGGCTTTTACTCCTGGTGAGATGGGAACTATGGAAGGTTCTGAGCAGAGAGGGATGTGACAGTTGGGTGTTCCCAGGTGCCCTGTGGCTGTGAAGGCGGGCGAGGGTGGGAACTGTACATCTCATTGTCCTCTGTGCAATGGCTGAGAGATGCTCCTTAACTGACCAGATGATACTCTGTTCTGCCCAGATCCCGCCGAGGCCTTGCAGCTCCCCATGGACTACGTCCATCGGGTCAAACGGACACACTCCCAGGGTGGCTACGGCTCACAGGGGTGAGGCAGGACCAGGGCTTTGGGGTGTCGGGAAAGGAGGTTGGGACCTTGAGGGCATGAGCATAGACTTTGGATTTCCTTCTGAAGGTACAAGTACAATTGGAAGCTGGATGAGGCTCGGAAAAATCTGCTTCGTACGCATACTACATCAGCCAGCGCCCGTGTCCTCTACCGCCTGGCCCAGAAGGTGCAGCTGGGCCTGGCAATGTGAGGGACAGGTTGGGGGCTATCATACTGACCTTCTGACCAATGCCCTGACCTTGCCTGCCTGTCACCCTCAGAAGCCCTTTACGCCAGCCAAGTACTTCTCCATTGACCGTGTGTTCCGAAATGAGACCCTGGATGCCACACACCTGGCTGAGTTCCACCAGATCGAGGGTGTTGTGGCTGATCATGGCCTCACCCTGGGCCACCTCATGGGTGTCCTGCGGGAGTTCTTCACCAAGCTCGGTGAGCAGGCAGGCCAGGGCAGGTAGTGTTGGTGGGACCTTGACAGGGTGTCTGGGTCAACAGCCTTAACTTTTACCCAGGTATTACCCAGTTGCGCTTCAAGCCAGCCTACAACCCCTACACTGAGCCCAGCATGGAGGTGTTCAGCTACCATCAAGGTCAGGGTGGGACCCAGTACTGGGGCAGGGAGGGAGGTTTGAGGCTGCCCCCTCTCAGCCTGGGTTCCCTCATTGCCAAGCCCACACCCTGCCTCCTGAACTCACTGCCAGGCCCAACATCACCCACACAAGCCTCTCCATCCTTTTACCCCCACAGGCTTGAAGAAGTGGGTAGAGGTTGGAAACTCTGGGCTCTTCCGCCCTGAGATGTTGATGCCCATGGGGCTCCCCGAGAATGTGTCTGTCATTGCTTGGGGCCTCTCCCTAGAGCGGTGAGTGTCCAAACCATTTAGGGTATCTGGCTTTCTGGCTCACGGGGTATCTGGCTACCTGGCTCAAGTGACCTGCCAGGCTTGGGCAAGCCTACAGACCTTCGGCACCATCCATTCATTCATTGACAAAGGTCAGTGAGTGCATTCTATGTGCTCTGTCCTAAGCTGTGAATGAACAGCACACATTCCTGTCTCCATGAAGCTGGGGTCCTAGTAGAGTAAGAAGAATGATAAGCGCATTCAACACATAATGCTGAGAGTGTGTCTGAGTGCAGTACCTGCTATAGAGAAAACAGCAGAGAGGGCTAAGGAGAGGTTTTTAGGGAAGGCCTCACAGAGGTGTGGCATCTGAGCAGACTGGATGGAGGTGGATGAAGGAGTGAGCCAGGAGGATACCTAGGGAAGAGTGCCAGGCAGAGGAAACTGCTAGTACAAAAGCCCTGAGGCTTGTTTCTGCTGTGTTTGGAGGCCATTCTGGCTGGAGGGAGAAAGGACTGAGAGGAGGGTGGGCAGATCATGCAGTACCTTGTGGGCCACAGGGAGTACTTGGCCTTCTACTCTGAGGAAAGTAGGATCCCTCAGAGGGGTTCTGATAAGAGGAGAGCTGGACCTGACCTAGTTTTAAACTGTTGCCTCTCTCCCTCAAGCCCTACAATGATCAAATACGGCATCAACAATATCCGGGACCTGGTAGGCCACAAGGTGAACCTGCAGATGGTGTACGACAGCCCTCTGTGCCTCCTGGATGCTGAACGGGGGTCTCTGAAGACATAGGAGACCACATAACGTGGGCCGCCATGGATAAGCCACCCCTCCCCAAGCCCCTGCTACCCAACCCTTGTGCATCCCTGGCCAGTGAACCCCTTATATTTATGAGGCCTCTGTGAGGCCATCCCCCTACCCTTGGTATCCTCTTCTCCACCTATGAGGGTGGGCCCTGGGAGCCCTGCGGGCAGCTGCTGGCTAATAAAGTGGGCAGTTGCCCTCATCTGGTGCCTCTCCTTAAAGGTGGAAGGGTCTTATTGGTTCCCCACACTTCAGAGTGCTGCTTGATGGGAAACCTGGGTGCTAGTGTGAAGGTTGGTAGGTTGGGGGTCTTGGATTATCATTGCCTCTTGTCCAGCCTCAGCCAGATCTCCTGCAGGAAGATGAGTTTTATCAAGCATTTACCAGTCACCTACTGGTGCTAGGCCCTCTTCTAGGTGAATGAAATAGAGCCCCTGCCCTTGGGGGAGGGCAGGCAAGTTAGGCTTTTAAAAGCTGCCCCCCTTTTTTTTAAGATTTATTTTTATTGTTTTTGACAGAGAGATACAGAGACAGAGAGAAGGGGGAGGGCCCAGAACAGTCTCCATAGTTGCACATCATTGGTTTTTCCACATAGTTTCATTCCACAGGTAGGAGGGGCTGCACAGGGCAGGAACTGGGCCAGGGTCTCGCCCCGGTGAGAACTGAACTGGGGGCACTCCCCAGTTCAGCATATGGGTCCAAATGAGCCTGGGCCAGGATTCGATCCTCGGTCCCTGGGGCTGCAAAGTGACCGCTTAACCCACTGAGCCATCCTGGCTTCCCCCTCCCCCTTTTTAAAGTGTTTTTAGACCATATTTAGGTTCACAGCAAAAGTGAGTGGAGGGTAGAGATCTATATACCTCTGCCCCCACACAGCACAGCCCCCCCACACTACCAACATCCCAACCTGGGCGGTACGTTTGTAGAATTGATGAAGCTACATGGACACATCCTCATAGCTTACATTGTGGTTCACTGTTCTGTGAGTACATTCTGTGGGTTTGGGCAAATGGATGATGACTTGTAACTGTCATGATATTATACAGAGTATTTTCACTGCCCTGAAATTCGTGTGTATTACACCTATTCATTATTCCTCCACATCCTCCCCAAAAGTTGCACTTTAAAAAAAAATTTCTCATAAGGATTTTAATTGAGCCCAGAACTCCCAATAAACAGTGGTTGGAGTCTCACATTTGAGCTTCATTTCCCATGTTTCTGTGGAAATATTTTAAAGCAAATTACAGCAGCCATGTCCCTCATTTCACATCTTTAAGGGGCAGCACATTTCAGGAAATGTGGACACTGATGCACCTAGCAAATCTGACAATCAGCTGAAGCCATGGACCTCTGGCCCCAGCGCCTTGTGGACACGTTTCCTGAGGGCTCCAGAATCAGACCTTTTTTTATTTCAAGTTAAATTGGTCATACAGAAAAGTACTGATTCATGCAATAAGTGCACACTTCCTAAGTGCCAGCAATGTTCATAAGCTGAAACCTCTGCATGGGCAAAGCGGACTTAGGTCCCTGCCCTCTGGAGCTCACATGGGAGGGGGACACTTGGGAGACATGTTAAACAGATAAATACAGAGATGGAGGGAGGGTTTAAGTCACTGGAAAATGGGTAAAGATAATATATACATATATAAAGCACAATTCAATAAATATCCAGGAATCCCAGTTTGATAGAATCTGAACATGAGTATAGCAGGAGTGTCCAATCTTTTGGCTTCCCTGGGTCACATTGGAAGAATTGTCTTGGGCCACACATAAAATACACTAACACTAATGATAGCCGGTGAGCTAAAAAAGAAATCTCAGCATTTTAAGAAAGTTCATGACGGTGTTGGGCCGCATTCAAAGCTGTCTTGGGCTGCATGTGTCCCGCAGGCCATGGATTGGACAAGCTTGTACTACAGCATTTGCTTTGGATTTTTAGATCTATGTGACCATTGAGTTTGAGGTCCCTATGGGCTTGTCCTACTTTCACCCCCACCCTGCTAAGATTATTCCCTCC
Source organism: Craseonycteris thonglongyai (assembly GCA_004027555.1). Taxonomy (NCBI): domain Eukaryota; kingdom Metazoa; phylum Chordata; class Mammalia; order Chiroptera; family Craseonycteridae; genus Craseonycteris; species Craseonycteris thonglongyai. Next base: position 1,837 of record PVKE010000152.1, on the reverse strand, counting down.
TGAATTTGGTGTTTATGACTCTCATGTATGTATTTTGTTTTGTTTTGTTTTTGTGTTTTAAGATTTATTGTTTTTGACAAAAGGGGGAGGGCCCAGAGCAGCCTCCATAGCTGTACATCATCAGTTTTCGACATGGTTTCATTCCACACAGGTGAGCGGGAACTGGGTTGGGGGCCTCCCGCATGGGACACATGCCCCCTCGAGCCAGGCTCCAAACCCAGGGGCAGGGACAAGAACTGAACTGGGGGCCTCCCGCATGGGAAGCACACCCCAGTTCAGCATATGGACCTTCATGGGCTGGGTCTGGGATTCGATTCTCAGTCCCTGGGGCTGCAAAGCAAGTGCTCAATCCGCTGAGTCATCCTGGCTTCCCTGTTCTCATGTGTTTTAACATTTTTACTACTTGTATGTATTATTTCCATAAGACATGGTTTCATTTTGCATGTTTTTAGAAGTTATGGTGCACCATAAAAGTCATCCTGCATCTTGTGTGCTGCCTTTATTTTGGCTCCATGTGCTTGTGTTTGTATGTGCATACTTAATAATAATGCCTTAGATTTTTCTTGGTAGATAATCCTCCACTCTTCAAATCTGATGCTGTGGGAAGATGTATTTTAATTTATGGCTTTGCCACAAAATACTAATGTAGCTACTGTTTAAACCCTTAAAATAGCCTGATGTTTTATATTTTGTCACCTCAGTAGTAGATGAAGATGGATTTTGAGAGTGAGTGGCAGTTTTATAATCATTGTCTCAGGTAAGAGATAGAGCCTCGATTCAAATCCATGTTTTCTAGGATATAGGGGTCATGATGTGTGCCCTAGTGTGAATGGCCCAGGACAGAGCCCCTCAGAGAGGGCTGAGCAATGTGAACAGATTCCCACTGTCTTTTCCACATGTACACTGTGACGGGTGTTCCAAAGAGAGCTCCCTCCACCTTCCCAGTGAATTGGAACAAAATCCCAACCCTTCATCTTGGTTCCCAGCCTAGCCCTTGCCCAACCACAGCCTCCCCCAATTTCTGCTCTCCCCAGCAGACCTCCTGGCTGCTCCGCAAACACACTGAGCTTACTCCTTTTCCAGGGCCTTTGCACACACCTATTCAAATCATTTGCCTTTAAAAAAATAAGAATTGGGTTGTTTGTCTTATTGAGTTGCAAGAGTTCTTTGTAAATGCTGGTACAAGTTCTTAGATTTATATTGTGCAAATATTTTCCCCCAGTCTGTGGCTCCTAGTGTGCCGACAATGTTATTATCAAAGCATTATTGTTATTACTACTATTATTAAGAGTTATGGTTCAACTCTGTAAGGGCCAGACCCCACCATGCTTTCAAGGAGCTTGCAGTTCTGGAGCATGAAGGTAAACTAATTCAAAGGGGTAACTGCATAAACGTGTTTATTTGTTTGTTTTTTTTAAGATTTATTTTATTTTTGACAGAGACAGAGAAAAGGGGGAGAACTCAGAGCAGTCTCCATAGTTGTACATCATCAGTTTTTCCACATGGTTTCCTTCCACACACGTGGGCAGAACCGCACTTTACAGGAATGGGCCAGGGCCTCCCACATGGGAGTCACACCCCATCAAACTAGGGGCTGAACGGGGAGCTGGGCGGCAAGAACCGAACTGGGGGCCTCCTCATGGGAAGCACACCCCAGGTCAGCATATGGATCCGCACGGGCCAGGGCCAGGATTTGATTCTTAGTCCCCTGGGCTGCAAAGCGAGTGCTTAACCTGCTGAGCCATCTCGGGTTCCTTGCATAAACTTTTTTCACCGGAGGCAATAAGTCATAATCAGGGAAGAGCAAGGATCAATCTTTTTTTTTTTTTTTTTTTTT